>MRZZ01001341.1:0-13759 GCA_002025285.1 Acanthamoeba comandoni | reverse complement strand
CATTGTATGTTTCTCCACCAGAAGTCTCGACTATCTTGTTGATGTCTGCATTGTCATCATTTATTAATTGACTACCATCTAATTTTATACGCTAACAGGACAACCCAGTTCTCGCGTCAATTAATATGACAGTTCTAAGTTCAGTGGGCAAGACCATCTCCATTACTGTATGCCTCTGTTCCCATGTTTTGGCTCTGTAATTATTTTGTTTAGACTACAGACTAACACTAATGTATTACGTGTTTATATTTTCGTGATTTAGAATAATAATGCATTGGCGAGCCATGGTGTGTCACAAACTCTCACCCCCCTCGGACTCACTATTGTGGTATGTTAATTCATCTTTCTGGATTTAACTGGTATTTTACGACTCAAGATTGAATGTTTTATATTTTACATTAGAACAACACTATTTTGTCAAACATTTCGATGTTCACCCCCAACATGACCCAAGCTTATTCTATCACCATCGCGGTATGAGCCTCACCTTCATTCTCTTTCATTATCCCATTCATTTTAATTTGTTGAACTAATTATTATCTTGTGACCCTAAACAGTCCAATCCATCGTTGGGTGATTTCTGTTTCCCAGAGCTTGTTAAAGTCTACGGAAGCTTCATTATACAGGTTTGTTGTGTTTGCCGTGATCGCGTAATATGATCAATACTAACTTCCGCAACCTCAGGACAATAATAAGTTGAGTGCAATCTGTGGCCTTACAAAGCTAGTTTCTATTGGTGCTGACCTCATCCTTAAGGTACTTACAAGATGTCGTGTTTGATGTTTCGATCCTTTCTGGTTGTTGCCTTGCTTCTAATATTTTGGTCTCTCCATGCATAAACAGGACAATGCAAATGTCACAAGCATGCCTGGCTTCAACGCTTTACAGCGTGTCAATTTTGTGCTCATTCAGGTTTGCTCCAAATTCTTATCTTCTCTAGAGACTTGTCACGCTCTAACAACATTCGCAATGCACAGGGTCTGTCCGTGACAAGCTTGGACGCCTTTCATAGCCTAACTCAGTTATACAGTGGAATTCAAATTGCTGTGAGTTGTTTCTAAACCATATGTTGTGCTCTTTTGTAACTCAGCTTTTCGCTTATTAACCACACTAAAAAACATAAAATAGGACAACGCGAAGTTGGGATCTGTATCGGGCTTCTCTTCCATGGATATTCTTGCCTCTGTTGGTATTCTGGTACGGTTTAAGTTATTCCATATCTCTATTTTTTTGGAGTCATTAAGTTCTTTACTTTCACAGGGAAACAGTGGGCCAACAGTGAAAAGGGATCAGGTTATTCTTTTTTTTATTTACCACCACTAGTGATTCAAGACATAACAGGCAACATCAATATTACAAACATTATTGTTGAAACTTTACTAAAAACAATAGGAACCAAGAAACACAGACACAGATGGCGCCTATGTTATCCTTATGGTACACATACTCTTCTGCCATGTGTATAATCTCTGATCGTATTCCTTGACTAAACGGCAATCAATCATTAACAGAGAAACGATGCATTGTGGATGGTCGATGCGTTCCACAATGTGACATCTCTGACATATGGCCTGGAGATCAGGGAGAACGATAACCTGCAGGTGTTCAATGGTTTGCAACAATTGGTGACCGCTGGCTCTGACATTTACTTTGAGGTACGAGCAGCACAATGAGATCAATGGACACTGGAGTGACTCACAAATTCTGTTTTTTTGGTGTGTGCACCCAATTTGGGACCCTTGCTGCTTTACAGAGCAATCCAGTGTTGGAGCCGTTTGATCTTCCCAATTTGGTTTCCATCGGCGGTGGCCTCTTCATCTGGGTACTGCATTTGTACACTATGATAAACAATTTGCATATTAATCTTTTAATTTTGTAACAGAACAACGACCAGTTTGTGGAAGTAGGCTTCAATGGCGTGACAGAACTTGGTTCTTCTCTTTCAATTAAGGTCAGTATTTTAGCAATTCCTTTCTCGTAACAAGAAAGAAAGGTCTGGTGCTCACTGCTGACTATTCTTCTCTCTTTGATGTATCAAATAGCGCAATGTCAATTTGACATCAGTGAATGGCCTCACCAATCTGACCCAGATTGGCGGTTCTCTTGAGCTCCAGGTAATCCTAGTCTACTCCATCACCCCAATGATTATAAAGTGATAACGATTTTCGTAACAATAACACTTTTTACAGTGTGCGTGTGATGTGCTAACTTTCTCCTTTTCATTGCACCTTAGGCAAACCACAGGTTGCTACAAGTGAACGGCCTCAGCTTGGTGAAGTACATTGGCCTGCACATGAAGATTATTGTAAGCCACTTATCATACTCGCGCAGTTCTAATTGTCGTCTGACAATTTTATTATTCATTCACCCAACCTCAGGACAACCCAGTTCTTGTATCAGTTAGTCTGGCGGCTCTAAGTTCAGTGGGCAAGACCATCTCAATTACCGTATGTTACTTCTTGTTCCCCCGTCATGTTGCTTGAAATTGTTGTTTCTAGGCATATGAGGCTTACGCTAATTCATTCTTCTATCGTGATTGTCTAGGATAACGCTGCGTTGGTGAGCCATGGTGTGACACAAACTCTCACCCCACTTGCACTCACGATTGTGGTATGTGATTGTATTATTATTATGACTCCCACCTTCAAACTTCCACGTGTACCATTTGATTGATTCTCACGCAACACAAACAGAACAACACTGTGTTGTCGAGCATTTCCATGTTCACTCCCAATATGACCCAGGCTTATTCGATCACTATCGCGGTACCAATCATCTCAAGCCTCGTAACAACTTGTGACTAATCACACATTTTTCAACGGCCAATCAGTTCAATCCATCGCTGGGCAATTTCTGTTTCCCTGAACTTACTAAAGTCTATGGAAGCCTTGTAATACAGGTTCGTTTGTTTGATTGCATTAATTACATTGTTGTCCACTTTTTCAGCCTCTGACAACTGTACAAACACACTATTCAGGGTAACCCAACCTTAAATCAAGTCTGTGGTTTTACGCACCTGTTTTCTGTTGGAGGAGACCTTATCGTGCAGGTACTGATATTTTTATTCTCACTGTATCTTGGCTGTTTATTCCCTTTCTCATTTTCTTTCTGCGAAACAGGACAATGCAAATGTAACAAGCATGCCTAGCTTCGACGCTCTGCAAAGTGTCAATTTTTTGCTAATAAAGGTTGGTGTTTGATAGGCCTAAGATGATATATGGTGCGTCTCAAAAGATGAATTAATGCTGTATTCCTTCCTTGTGCGGTTCTTCAGGGTCAGTCCAGCGTTACTAGTTTGGACGCTTTTCACAATATGACCAACCTTTATACTGGCGCTGAAATCAGTGTATGTACCAATGACCATCGTCATAATTATTCGGTCTTGGTGTTTGTGTTGTAGTTGCTTCCCTGAATGTTGCAATCGTATCTTCAAGATGTTTTACTTTTCACTAATCCCTCATTATTTCAATTACAGGAAAATGCCAATCTGCGTTCATTTTCTGGCTTTAATTCTTTGACTTCGCTTGGGGCTGTTGGCATTATGGTACATCCAAGCCAAGCTGCAAAATTATATCTGTTAGATCAATTCAAATTGAATGTGGTTTCCATTTTTCTGTGAATAGGGAAACTCATGGGCAACAGTGCAAACTAGAAGTCAGGCAGAACGAAATGAGGTCCTCTCTTCATCAAATGGCTATGTGGAAATTACGGTAAACAGTCTCCTACCCGCGTATTCTTTATTCCTGACTCCTGTTCATATTGACTGACGATTATCGAATGACAAGAATAACGCTGCTTTACAAAGTGTCGATGGCTTTCATAACCTTGAAAGTGTCGTCTATGATCTTGAGATTCGGGTAAATCTTCATAGCTCGGCTTAATCAAATACAATGACATTGAATCTATGTTAACCTTCGTATTATATATTAACCAAAGGGCAACAAATATCTGCAAACTGTAAGTGGCTTTGAGAAAGTGAGCATAGTGGGCAGCGATCTGACCTTCGATGTACTTATACCACAATTGCTCCAATGCGTTTTCAATTAGGAAGCACCTTCAAATATTTAAGCTCGTTCTCTCTACAATATATCTTTCCTTCTCATGTGTATAGATGAACTCTAACTTGACCTCATTGAATCTGCCTTCCCTTCAATTCGTTGGCGGATCTCTGTTTATCTCGGTAAGTGTCCAACTCCCTCTGATAATGATTTTGTATCTCATCTATTCTTTCTACTACAGAGGAACTCACTTCTCACTACGCTGAATGTAAACGAAGTGAGTTGGATCGGTGGCTCTGTCATTTTTAAGGCACGTTCCCAGTCAGCCTATGTTTATACCAATTTACCTTTATTTAATGACAACCACTCAAACTATTAAACAGAATAATGCTGTGTTGACCACTGTGACTGGTTTGCAAAGCGTGGAGCAAGTTGGTGGCTCACTCACTATCCAGGTACTTAGTTTGGTTGGGTTGTAAAGTCTTATCTATAGAGGTGTGGCTATTTTAAGTAATTTTGTACTGTATTTTGATTCTATCTCTATTGCAGAGCAATCCTGTGTTGGCAAATCTCTGGTTTAGTTCACTCATGAGCATAAATGAAAGTCTATCTCTGCAGGTGAGAGTTATACTGCCTGCTACAAACCAACCACAATCCAGTGTCTTACTCCATTATATGCGGATGTGTAGGACAATCCAGTGCTGGCATCAATCGATCTGGCAGCTTTGAACACAATAGGAAAGACAGTTTCAATCATTGTATGTATCTCTCTGGTTTAATGAACTATAGATTATAATACTTTTAACAATAATTTTCAGAATAATACTGCTTTAGCCAGTCACGGTGTGATACAGAACATCTCACCACTTAGTAAACTCACAATTGTGGTATACAGTCACCTCTTCCTATGTACAATAACGATGTCCACGTGGGTGGTTCTCACAAATTTTCTTTTGTCTTCTTAATGCAATACAATAGAACAACACCGTGCTGTCAAGCATTTCTGTTTTTACTGCCAGTATGGTCAATTCATATTCCATCACCATCGCGGTATGTCATCTATGTCTTCAGAAGTTGTTTTATTTGCGTATCTCACATAAATTACCACAGTCCAATCCAGCGTTGGGCAATTTCTGTTTCCCTGAACTTGTCCAAATTGTTGGAAGCCTCATTATACAGGTTCGTGGCTAGCATGAATAATTACTGTGTTGTTTCTTAGTTTATTCATTTCATTTCACCAGGATAACGGTCACTTGAGTGCAATTTGTGGGTTTTCAAAACTGGTATCCATAAGCGCAGACCTCATCCTACAGGTATACACATTGAAATAAGCACAAAAATACAGAATAGAAATCACACTCACAACTATCTCCCTTATCGTGGTCTGTTTGTGTCCACACAGAACAATGCAAATGTAACAAGCATGCCTGGTTTCAATGCCCTCCAAAGTGTCGATTTTGTTCGCATTCAGGTTTGTTTACTCCCTCTATATATGCTTGTCGATCTGGCGTCTTACTTTGTGCTATTTCTTTGTGTCTCTGCAGGGTCTGTCTGGTGTGACAAGCTTGGACGCCTTTCATAACCTCAATGATCTATCTATTGGCATTCAAATTACTGTACGTTGTTACTCTCTGATCGGTGTTCATGCTGCTTTGCCAATAAGTTGGCCTTTTATGTGATTGAATTGCACCGACCAATCCTCCTTAATCACTCTTTAACAGGACAATGCCAAGTTGGATTCTGTTTCTGGGTTCTCCACCATGAACATTCTGAGTTCCATTGGTATTTTGGACAATGATAATGGGTCATCAACAGCCACCACAACGAGAAACCAGGTACAATCTCAAATGATGGCATGTTCTTGCAAACAGCAATGCCTTTAATTGGGATGCGTTATAATATTAGGAACAACCCAGTAATGCAACCGCCTTGACTGGATGTCCTTACGTTAACATAATGGTATGTAGACTTTATCTCGTAGTTTGAGATGGCTAGGCTGTTCTGTAATATTTACTGCAACCACCAACAAACAACAAACAGAGAAACGATGCTTTGCGGATGGTCGATGCGTTCCACAATGTGACAGCCCTGACATCTGGCCTTGTCATAATAGAAAATAAAAACCTCAGGATCTTCAATGGCTTGCAACAACTGGTGACCTCTGGGTCTGATGTTATCTTCCAAGTAAGCGATTTATTCTCCCATTACCAATCATTTGAAAGGCAACTTTTAACTGTGTTCGTTTCTCTTACATACAGAACAACCCTGTGTTGTATCCAGTTGATCTTCCCAATCTGATTTCTATTGAGGGAGGCCTTTTCATTTGGGTACAATATTTGCGTCGTACAATGTGCAGCTTTCAGATTTCAGTGCTGATAACTTTTTACAAACAATATACCACAGAACAACGACCTGTTTGTGGATGTTGGCTTTAATGGTGTTACGGAAATCGGCGCTTCTCTTTCAATCAAGGTACTATGATTTTAACAATCAATTTGTGAGGATGTTATGTCATCTAATTACTTTGCTTCTTTGCAGCGCAATACCAATATGACAACAGTGAATGGACTCACCAATCTAATCCAGATCGGAGGTTCTCTTGAGCTCCAGGTCAGCAATAACACACTATTAGTGATAAAAAGTTAGTTTCTAACCGGTTCATATGCAGGCAAATCACAACTTGCAGGAAGTGAAGGGCCTCGGTTTAGTACAGCATATTGGCAAGCACATGCGCATCATCGTATGTTAATTTGTACCACGATTATATTCTTAACCATTGCTTCATTGATGAGTAACCACCAATTCATATTCATATTTAGGATAATCCAGTTCTAGTCTCAGTCAACCTGACAGGTCTGAATTCAGTCGGCACTACCATTACAATAACCGTATGTCTCTGTTCTCCATGTAGATCTTTTCATTCATTAATGCATAGGCTAATACCACGATATGTGTGTTTTTAGGATAATGGTGCATTGGACAATCACGGTATCACGAATATCATCACCCCACTTGGGCTAACTGTTGTGGTATCTCATTACCCTCCTAAAACAAGAGAAAGAGAGCCATATTTTGTTTAAATTCCTTTCTGATGAAAACCTTTCTCTGCTTTTTTTTTTGTTCGAACATAAATAGAACAACAATGTTCTGTCAAACATTTCTATGTTCACCCCCAACATGACCCAGGCTTATTTTATCACCATCGCGGTATCTCTTACCTATCTATATTTTGCTGGATTATTGGCACATTTTTCTCCACTTCGCACACGCAATTCTGATGCACAATCCAATGCAGTCCAATCCATCGTTGGGCAATTTCTGTTTCCCTGAGCTTGTCCACGTATATGGAAGTCTCGTTATTCAGGTTGGTCCGCAAAACTGAACGAGCGGGTTTGTGTCCATGTCTTTCGAATAGATACTAACACAAACACTATCAGGATAATAATAACTTAAGTACACTATGTGGGTTCACTAAGCTGGTTTCTGTTGGTGCTGACCTCATCTTAAAGGTACTTATTTCTCAGTTCCGATTCTGATATGAGGTCTTGTCAACGTCCACTTATCTTCGTTTTACAGGACAATGCCAATGTCACAAGCATGCCTGGCTTCAATGCCCTGCAAAGTGTCACGTTTGTTCGTATCCAGGTAGGCTTATACAAACGAGAGCTCCCTATGCACTTGCAAACAACTTCTCTTTATGCAGGGTATGTCTGGAGTAACAAGCTTGGACGCATTCCATAGCCTGACCGATTTGTCCATTGGCATCCAAATTGCTGTATGTTGTTTTCAGTACCCACCTTTATTATTATTATTATTCTAACCTCAATACGAAAACACAAAACAGGACAACGCGAAGTTGGGATCTGTATCGGGCTTCTCTTCCATGGATGTTCTTGCCTCTGTTGGTATTCTGGTATGGGCTACTTCCTTTGACATTTATTGCATCGCCAGTAGATCATTCAGTTACTGATGCATTTCTCTTAATAGGGAAACACTGAGTCGACAATGAAACGAGATCAGGTTCATTTTTCTTTCTTTGCAAATATTTTGAGAGACAATGGCCTCCACAATTTTTAGGTGTGCTACTTTCTATTGTTAACTCTATTTTCTTTTTGTCCATGCTCAAATAACAATAGGAACCAAGAAGCACAAACACTGATGGCGCCTATGTTATCATCATGGTACTCACACTGATACTGCTAACTTTATTCGCAATAATTATACTATTTCCACCTTGCTAATAATCAACCCTAAACACCAACACCAACAAATCAACAGAGGAACGATGCATTGTGGATGGTCGATGCGTTCCACAATGTGACAGCACTGACACATGGCCTTGAGATCAGGGGGAATGACAACTTGCAGATGTTCAATGGGTTGCGCCAACTTGTGGCCACTGGCTCTGACATTTACTTTGAGGTGAGAATAGTGCAATAACAAGAAGCAATATCGTGACCATTTTTATGAACTTAATGGATGTGTTGGCGTGCTGCTTAACAGAGCAATCCAGTGTTGGAGCCGTTTGATCTTCCCAATTTGATTTCCATTGGTGGCGGCCTCTTCATCTGGGTATTGTGCTTTACATGATGTGTTGTTTGACTTATTTGCTCAGTTTTCTAACTTTCGTAATAGAACAATAATCTGTTTGTGGAAGTTGGCTTTAACGGCGTAACTGAGATTGGCTCTTCTCTCTCAATTAAGGTCGGTAGTTAAAAATCCCTTTTGATATTGACATACTTTTTGGCTCACCATTCATACTTATCAATCTCTCTTATACATTATTGTAACTGTGTAGCGCAATGTCAATTTGACATCAGTGAATGGGCTCACTAATCTGACCCACATTGGCGGTTCTCTTGAGCTTCAGGTACTCCAATTGCTTGCATTATGCTACTGGCAGTGCTCTCTACATCGTGTTCACGTTGTGACAATGTCTAACCGATCGTTCAATTAGGCAAACCACAGGTTGCAGGTAGTGAATGGTCTCAATTTGGTACAGTACATTGGCAGAAATTTGGAGATCATAGATAACCTGCGGCTTGTGTCAGTCAACCTTAGCGTTCTGAATTACGTCGGCAAGAAAATCTCATTCATTGTACGAACCTCTCTTCCCCTTGAATTATCTAATTGGATCAAAGTCATCTTAACGTTTTTCTTTTATTGTCCTTAAGGACAACGATGCATTAGTGAGCCATGGTGTAACACACAACATAAGGTCACTTGGGCTCACTGTTGTGGTACACATTCCCCCCAAATTCTTTCAAACATAGATTTTGTATTAATCTTTCTTTTTACACTTACCGTAATGTCACCCTAACACACGCAGAACAACACTGTGCTGCCAAGCATTTCCGTTTTTACTATGAATATGACTCAGGCTTATTCTATTACCATTGCTGTATGTCTCAATGAACTTCAAACAAACGAGTTATTTGTTGTACCTTTTCTGATATAATCTTCATATCTCCAGTCCAATCCATCGTTGGGCGATTTCTGTTTCCCTGAGCTAACTAAAGTCTATGGAAGCCTTATTATACAGGTAAGTTTTACTCTGTGTGCGTGACTAGTCAGCCCTTTTCTTCTATATTAATCATTATTTTTTATTCGCACAGAGTAACCCAACTTTGAATGCAATCTGTGGGTGTAAACAAGTAGAATCTATTGGCAGCAGCCTTATCATTCAGGTACCTTAAGTTTTATCGCGTTTCTCATAGTAATTCATCTGATCACGCTAACATATATTGGTCTCTTGTTCCTTTATTTCCGCACAGGACAATACAAATGTAACAAGCATGCCTGGCTTCAACGCCCTGCAAAGTGTCAATTTCGTGCTCATTCAGGTTGGTGTTTAGTGCTAGGATAGACCTGCCTTGTATCATCTTTTTTAGTTTTAGCTACTAGTATTGATCATGTTGTATGTGCCGTTCTACAGGGTCAGTCCAGCCTGTCCAGCTTGGATGCCTTTCAAAATCTAACCAATCTGTACACTGGCGCACAAATTGCTGTAACTATACCCTCCATACTTACTCTTTAGTATTATTATAATTGTGTCTTACAGAAATTTACACATTACTTAACAGGAAAATGCCAAACTGGTTTCTTTCTCTGGGTTTAATTCTTTGACCACGTTCTCCGCTGTTGGTATTCTGGTGAGTAAAGCCAGATCAAACATACTTCAGCTTATTGAGAGCACATATCACGTCCATAGTGAACTGGTTTTTGATTTACAAACAATATAGGGAAACTCTTGGTCAACAATACAAGCAAGAGGTCAGGAACAACGGAGTGTATTGGAAGGTTCAGAGCCCTATGTGATTATCATGGTAAATAGCCACATTGTAATATTATTGAAAGTTTGCAAACTGATGGTTGGCTGGTTGTGTAGAACAACGCAGCGTTACAAAGTGTAAATGGCTTTCACAATCTTGAAAGTGTCGCCTATAGTCTTGAGATTAGGGTATGTTTGATGTTCCTCCCACACTTCTTCTGGGGCCCTTCCTGATTACATACTTCTTACCCACAGGGCAATAGATATCTACAAACAATAAGCGGGTTTGAGCAAGTGGGTACTGTGGGCGACGATCTGAACATAGAGGTACTACTTTTCAAACTTTTTACTCCCATTTCACAGTTTTCAATGATTGTATTTTGGCATTTTGTTCTTCTTAATTTGCAGAGTAACTCTCACTTGCTGTCTTTAAATCTCTCTTCGCTTCAATTTGTTGGACGATCTTTGTCAATTACAGTAAGTAATTTCTTTCCTTAAAATTAAAAGCTTTTTCATTCTTCATAATTGTTTGTTAATTCACGTTTCTTCTCTCCAACAGAGGAATTCTCTCACTTCTGTGAATGTGAACGCAGTCAGTTGGGTCGGTGGTTCTCTTGTATTAAAGGTACTTTTACAAGTTTTGTTTATGTATATATCCATTAGCATTTTTGATAACAACCAAACTACCAACATACAGAATAACAAAGATTTAGCCGTTGTAAATGGCTTGCAGAGCGTAGAGCACGTTGGTGGCTCGCTCACTATCCAGGTACAATTTTCTACCATAGTTTCTCTTCAAATATAAATTATCTACTGCGTTTTTCTTGATCATCACTTTGTGCAGAATAATTCTGTGTTAGCAAATCTCGACTTCAATTCACTTGTGAGCATAAATGGCAGCCTGTCTCTGAAGGTGAGAATTCATGATACCTGTACTTTTTTGTTCATAATGAATGTTGTTGCATGTGAAAAGTCTTGCGCTACTAGTATACTTATATTATTTATATGTAGGACAACGCAGTGCTTTCATCAATCAACCTGTCGGCGCTGAGTGCAGTGGGCGAGACGGTTTCAATCATTGTATGTATCTCTTTTGGCTGATTTTTCCTTCTTTTCTTAACGTTTGTATCATAACCCACTGCACGTTTTGTGACAATACAGAATAATGACGCGTTGGTGAGTCATGGCGTTACGCAAAATATCAGGTCACTTGGACTCATTGTTGTGGTATACGTTCCTCCATCTAAACATTTCCAATTGTAAATAAACTTTCTCATCTTGTAATTCTTGTTCATATATTAAGAACAACACTGTGTTGTTGAGCATTTCCGCTTTCACTGAAACAATGAGTCTCGCATATTATATCTCCATTGTGGTATGTACACTGCTAATAACAAATTTGTTATCTACTCGTCTGTAACACTAGCAACAACACAATACAGTCCAATCCATCGTTGGGCAATTTCTGTTTCCCTGAGCTTTTGCAAGTTAATGGAAGCCTTATTATTCAGGTATCATTAAAGTCATATTTGTTATTGGTAGAATAAATGATCATTCACACCATTACACACCAGGATAACACAAATCTGAGTACCATCTGTGGCTTCCCACAACTAGTGTCCATTGGTGGTGATCTTATTCTTCAGGTTAAAATTTTTATTTTTATTGGTGTGAAGTTAGTTTGTAAATACTATCTTGTGCCCATTATGTTCTCACCTATCCTCTTGGTCTGTTTTCTCTGGCCTTCGATTGTACAAACAGGATAATAGTAAAGTAACAAGCATTCCTAGCTTTGATATCTTGCAAAGTGTCAACTTTGTGCTTATTCAGGTATTGTTACCCAATGAAAAACTTTACAATGCAAGTCTTACTTATAATTATCTTACATGTTGTTCTCTTTCTGCGCAGGGTCACCCCATTGTGAAAAGTTTGGATGTATTCCATAGCCTAACCAACTTGTCCATTGGTGTTCAAATTGCTGTACGTGCCTTTGGGCGATTTTTAATTACAATTTTCAATGGCTGATGTCTCACGAAACGTTCAAAAAAAAAAAAGGACAACTATAATTTGGAATCTGTAACTGGGTTCTCAGCGATGAATGTTCTTGCTTCGATTGGTATTCTGGTGAGCGTTTATGTCCGTTAAATGTTACCTTCTTAGGCTAATCAATAACAAACATACATATCAATTTGGAACGTTAACAATATTTCTCTTTCTCTCTCTTTCTTTGCAGGGAAACAGCGGATCAATTATGAAGAGGGATCAGGTTGCTTTTGTTGTCCTCATTTTGACACCTGTCAATGGCTTACGTTATTTTACTATATTTAACAATAGGAACAGAGCACAAACACAGATGGCGCCTATGTTATCATCATGGTACTTGCACTGCTGCATGCACGCATCAAAACTATAGTGCTATTGTATTCTCTCACTAAACGGATCAATACGCCATATCATCACCAACAAACAATACATCAATAGAGGAACGATGCATTGTGGATGGTCGATGCGTTCCACAGTGTGACAACCCTGACATATGGCCTTGAGATCAGGGGGAACGACAACTTGCAGATGGTCAATGGGTTGCAACAATTGGTGACCGCTGGCTCTGACATTTACTTTGAGGTGAGAACAGTACAAAAACAAGACGCACGAATATGCATCCTGACATGCTTGCGGAATATGTGGTTGTTTGGTGTGCTTTTGTGTGTGTGTTCGTACAGAGCAATCCATTATTGGAGCCGTTTGATCTTCCCAATTTGATTTCCATTGGTGGCGGCCTCTTCATCTGGGTACTGTACTTTGTATTACTTTCATACAATAGTTGTATTAACAGCGCCTCTTTGTTTACAAACAGAACAACGGTCTGTTCAAGGAAGTTGGCTTTAATGGTGTGACAACGATTGGCTCTTCCCTTTCCATAATGGTAATTTGTTGAAACGGATATCCTGGCAATTGTTTTGCTTGGCTACTCTATTAGGGATTAGTTAATTGATTCTTTCCAACGTTTAGCGCAATGCCAATTTGACATCAGTAAATGGCCTCAGCCAACTGACTCAAGTAGGAGGTTCTCTAGTCTTTAAGGTATTCACCAATAATAAGATGCTCCATCTTTCGTTGTTATAAATACTGAATATTTTTTTTGAAATTGCATTTGTAGGCAAATCACAAGTTGCAGGAAGTTAAAGGGCTCACTTTAGTGCAGCACATTGGAAGAGACATGAGGATCATCGTATGTGTTTGCCTCTCATTAACCAGATAAGGTGAAAGATATGTTTGTTCATATGTTAAGCCATGTTGATTCATCCGCAGGATAATCCGCTACTTGTGTCCATCAATCTGACAGCTCTGAGTTCGCTAGGCAAGACAATTTCAATCATTGTACGCCTATTGTTCCTTCTCTTTGCAACACAGTTGACATTCCAGATATTACGTTGATATTTCACAGATTAACATATGCACCACACTAACTCCTACTTTGGTATTCTTG
>MRZZ01001340.1:0-20865 GCA_002025285.1 Acanthamoeba comandoni | reverse complement strand
TTTTTTTTGGTTTCGGCCCCACATCGTAGGCGCGCGAGCAAAAAAAAAACGCACTCAGTCCCAGGCCGACGAGGAGGAGGAATAGTTACCGCCCGAGTCTGAGCGATAGCCCATCCCACCACCGCCGTAGCCGCCATAGCCGCCATTGGGGCGTCCGCGGGCTCCACCGCCACCGCTGCGTCTGAAATCAGAGCCACCGAAACGGGAACCACCGCGACCGCCCTTCTTGGCAGGGCGAGAATACTTGCTGGTGCGGTAGACCAAAGACTCGAACCACTCCGGCACCTCCTGATCGCTCTCGCGCAGGAGGTCCAAAAGATCGGCCAAAATGGAGGAGTCCCTCTCAGATATCAAGGCGGTTGTAAGGCCAGAATTGCCGGCTCGGCCAGTACGACCTATGCGGTGAACATAGTCATCGATATTCGTTGGCAGATCGTAGTTGATCACGTGCAACACGTTCGGTATATCGAGGCCGCGGGCAGCCACATCGGTAGCAACAAGGATAGGTGTCCTGCCAGCCCTGAAACTGTTCAAGGCAGCCTCGCGCTCCCTCTGGGTGCGATCGCCATGGATTGAAGCCACAGGGAAGTTCTTATTGTAAAGGTAATCTTCCAGCTGATCCGCTCCGCGCTTGGTTTGCACAAAGATCAATGTAAGGCCCTTAACCGTGTTAAGGAGTTCCACTACCATGGCGCTCTTTTCGTATTCTTCCACGTACATTAGCTTCTGGCTGATAAAGTCAGTTGTCGAGCCGACACGACCAACACGCAAGAAGATCCAATCGTTCAAGAAGTCGGCCGCAAGGCGCTGAATTTCAGTAGGGAACGTGGCACTGAACAGGAGCGTTTGTCTTTCAGCTGTGCGCGGCATGTCCTCTTGTTCCACAATGCGCCTAATTTGGGGTTCAAAACCCATGTCGAGCATCCTGTCAGCCTCGTCGAGAATGAGGTATCTGACTTCGCTCAGTGATACGCGTGCCCTTTCAATCAGATCCACCAGACGACCTGGCGTTGCAACAAGAATCTCAGCTCCCCTTTCTAGTTCGCGCAGTTGCTGATAAATGTCGGCGCCACCGTATACTACTGCAGCTCTCAAGGGGCCATTGTAAGAGAACTGAAAGAAGAAGAAAAAGAGTAAAAAAATTAACATCAAGTCGAGAAATTTTTGCTCATAAAATTTAAATATATTTACCTTCTTAGCTTCCTTATGGATTTGCGAAGCCAGCTCTCTGGTGGGGGCCAACACAAGCGCTTGAGGTTTAGTGATACTGCGCCTAGTGTAGCCTCTATCGCTATATCTCCCGGAGCCATAGCCTTCATATGGAGGATTTTTGTGCATCGCAGAAATGATAGGCACCAAGAAAGCAGCGGTTTTGCCAGAGCCTGTTTGGGCGCACGCCATGAGGTCTCTTCCGCCTTTGACAATAGGAATGGCATGCTTTTGCACGGGGGTGGGCCTATCGTAACCAGAAAGCTCGATGTTTCTGGCCACTATCGAATCCAAACCGCCATCCGAGAACTTCTCGAGCGGTGGTGGGCAGTCGTTGCCGCTTGAGTCGACTGGAATGTCGTCATATTTATCAAAATTGATACCGGTATTTTGCGCTAGCCCGTCATCTTTTTCCACAAAGGGGTTGAAATCGTGAGGAGTATCCTTCCAGCGGCTGTTGCCAGAGTCCCTGTCATTGCCTCTTCTGGCTCCCGAGGGATAATCTCTCTCACCCTTGTAAGAATCTCTCTCTCTAGGTTCCCTTCTGAATTGGTCGGGCTCGTCTACCCACTTGCTCCTGTGGGGCTCAGTAGCAGCTGGTGCAGCAACAGGTGCGGGTGAAGGTGCGGGTTTATTTCTTAAATGAGGAGGGACGTAGGTAGTTTTGCTGGTATCCCTGCTCAACCCAAAACTAGTGTCTTGGGTTCTGTTTAATTCATTTGGCCTAATGCTCATAACTCAAAGAAACGTTACTGTCTTTCAGAGAGAAGAAACAAAAGAAATAAAGGCCCCCCGCCCGGAGAGAAAAACGCGACCCTCGCTGAGAGCGGAGAAAAGCGCCCTTTCCTGCGAAATTCTTAACTCCCCTTAAGAACCAGGATATTTCCCCACACCTTCGGAGGTTCAGGACTTTTTGCTGCTCAATCTCGGCGGTGATTGGAGATACCGGTGGTTCACTGTCGTTGCCAGGGCGATGTTCAAATCCAGAGAAAAACCGATAATCAATCAGCGCTACCACCTTAAAGTACTTTCATGCTTGATTCGGAAATTGGCGAATTGATTCAGAACCCTTTTCTTGGCCTCTGTTTTTTTTTTTTTTTTTCATAATTCCAAAGAGAGAACCAGAAAGGGGCAAGATGTCCACGCCCTATTCAAGTTCCACTTCAGCCCGCAGCGGCTCGCAAGCTAAGGTCAAGACCATTTCAGAAGTGGTAAGCAATTGGCCCCCCCCCCCAAACGAAACAAATTGGAAGAAATTCGTTTTCATCTTGTTTCCATAGGTTGCGCTCTTGATCCAAGCCCACAAGGAAAAAAGAAATGTCAATTTATCCAAACTTAAAGCAGAGATTTCCAGACGCAACGGTCTGCAGGATCAACCAAAAACGGTTGACATCATTGCAGCAATCCCTGAACAATACCGCAAAGATCTTCTTCCCATTCTCAAGACCAAGCCCGTGCGAACAGCTTCTGGCGTAACCTCCCCCCCCCCCCCCAAATAGTTTTTTTTTCCAAACGAACACCCAAACCCCTTTACCTTATTCTCTTCTCGCGCTACAGATTGCTGTTGTTGCAGTGATGTGCAAGCCGCACAGGTGCCCACATATCGCAATGACGGGCAACATCTGCGTGTACTGTCCAGGAGGACCAGACTCTGACTTTGAATATTCAACACAAGCATACACAGGCTATGAACCAACAAGCATGAGGGCCATCCGAGCACGTTACAACCCCTACCTGCAAACTCGTAACAGGATTGATCAGCTAAAGCGCCTAGGCCACAGCGTTGACAAGGTATTTGGTGTCTCCTCAGTCTTGTTGCAAAACTTGCAACAAGCTGCAATTCTCGTCTCTCAACTGGCACTTCAGGCCTCGCACGCATAGTGCATTACAAAACAGTGCTTCTTTCACACATACAAGAATACCATCGCCCCATTTTGATCCAATCGCTCCCTCAGGTCGAGTTTATCATCATGGGCGGAACATTTCTGTCTCTCTCCGAGGACTATAGAGATTATTTCATACGCAATCTTCATGATGCTTTGAGTGGCCACACATCTAGCAACGTTGCAGAAGCAATTAAATATTCTGAGCAGAGCAATGTGCGTTGTATTGGCATCACCATCGAAACTCGTCCTGATTATTGCCTCAAACCTCATCTTAGCGCTATGCTTAACTATGGATGGTAGGCTTCTCAGTCCACAATATGATCTGAATCATTGAATCTAGAATGTAACACGCTTTTTCTTGCTAAAGTACTCGCCTCGAAATTGGGGTTCAGTCAGTCTACGAGGATGTTGCCAGAGACACAAACCGTGGCCACACAGTACGTGCTGTGATCGAGTCATTCCAATTGGCTAAAGACGCAGGGTTCAAGGTCGTTGCACACATGATGCCTGATCTACCCAACATGGGGCTGGAGCGCGACGTTAACGGATTTACTGTAAGTATCATAACTAAATCTTGGAGAAAGGATGCCATTAACCAATTATTTGGCTACAGGAATATTTTGAAAATCCTGCCTTTCGGACAGATGGTCTAAAGATTTACCCCACACTTGTAATACGTGGCACTGGTGCTTTATTCTCTTATCCCGAATCTCTCCTTTTTCATGTGATAGCACTCTCAGCTCAGTGAGATTACTTATTCCACCGTTTCTTACAGGATTGTATGAATTGTGGAAGACAGGAAGTTACAAGAACTATGCACCAGACGTGTTGGTTGATCTGGTAGCCCGTATATTGGCGTTGGTCCCTCCCTGGACACGTGTATACCGTATACAAAGAGACATACCAATGCCTCTTGTCACCTCTGGCGTGGAAAATGGCAATTTGCGTGAACTGTCGCTGCGGCGCATGGCAGATTTTGGTACAAAATGCCGCGACGTCCGAACTCGCGAAGTTGGAATAAAGGATATACACCAGCGTATTAGACCTGATCAGGTAATTACTATCTGGCATGAGCAAGACTTGACAAAGATGTTCGCTGTATATGTACTTACATTGCCATATTGTTTTGGTCTATTTTATAGGTAGAGTTGATTAGACGAGACTACACGGCAAATGGGGGTTGGGAGACTTTCCTTTCATATGAAGATCCGCGACAGGACATCCTAATCGGCCTCCTTCGTCTTCGCAAATGCTCCCCTGCAACTTTCCGTCCAGAGTTTACCGCTGTTCCTACATCTGTGGTACGCGAGTTGCACGTATATGGCACTGCAGTGCCTGTTCATAAGGCAGACCCCACCAAGTTCCAGCACCAGGTAATATACTTAGTACACAGCACTGTGTTCTAGCTCTTTGATCTGTATCGCCACCACACTGGTGGACATGCATTCATTTGTGATTTATATATATATGATTTCTGTGGCATGCAGGGCTACGGCACATTGCTGATGGAAGAGGCAGAGCGCATAGCACGAGAGGAACACGGCTCGAAGAAGATATCTGTGATTTCTGGCGTTGGCACACGCTACTACTACCGCAAACTGGGATATGGTACCAAACCCCTTTTTATTAAAAAAAAAAAAAAACTTTTTGTTTTCTTCTGTGATTGCTTTTATTTTCAAGACGGTTTCCAGAAGTGTTAAGTGTTTTTTAAAATTTATATATTTAGAGAAGAGAGAGTGAGAGAGAGCTTTTCATTTTTTGTTTTTGGGTATCACAATATTAATTTCGTTCTCTATTTTGAAAACAAACAGAACTAGACGGACCATACATGTCAAAGATGTTAGACTGACAAGAGATTATTTTTTAAAACCATTTTTTTAAATTGACAATAAACACATTATAACAATTAAATGTTAGTTTAAATGATCAAATAATGGAGGGGGGGGACAAGAGCGGGGGGGGGGGACAAGACCAGAAGAAACAAATCTAATTAATTGCTCTCAAAGATGATGATGATGATGAAGCGCTTTGTTGCCCCCGTCCAAAGAGCAACCTCTTCTCCGCCTGCTATGCACGCCATCAGGGCACATCGTTTCATATCTTCTCTCCACAACCGCCCTGTTTCCCAAGCTCTGATCTACTCCCGGATTAGAAATTCTTCAATTTTGACGCCGATCAGCACCAGGAATTACTCATCTGCTGTTCAAGAATCGACGCGTACATCTTCCATTACGCCATTCGTTCCTGGTGCCCCCCCAACGTCCCAATTTTCAAAAGAGGAACTGGATGCCATTGTGTACAGAGGAATGGGAGACATCACAGCGGATTTGCATAATTTGCCCCTTGAGCATGTCTTCCGTGTCGTGCACCATCATAATTTGAGAAATTTCCCAGCTGGCCAAGAGGAGCGAGTGCTGCAGGCATGGCTTAGCGCTGGGGAGAGGCTAAAGCAACAGAGGCAGGTGCAAACTCTGGGGGAGCTGATGCAAATCAACCGCATCGTGTGGTGGAGAACTAAAATACCAGCTGCGCTCAGACGTTCTGTGAATTTGTTGCTGTATCACAACAAGTGGCCCCTTCCCGTCATTGAGGATCTGAAGAAACTGGCCCAGAAAAGTTAAACTAGCTTATTTATGAATGTCACTGATCATCTATCCAGCTTCATTCCAAGCAAGGTATTTGAACCCATTATTTAGCAAAATATAAACCACCAGCCACCAAAAAGCAGCATGTGAAGATTCAGCAAATGAATGGTTAAAATGGTTAAGTTTACAGTTTAAACACTTGTTTGTATACATTTGAAAATGAAAAGACAGACCATCTGGGATCAAAAAGGAGAAAGAGGAGGAGGAAGGGCTCGAGAGCAACGGGGTTGAATATGTAATAGTTGCTAAGAAATGGAAGATGCGCATTTGAAGGAGGGGGACACCACAACAGACACCCAAAACAAACAGAAAGAAGAGAGAAGAGAGGAATAGAAGTTAGAGGGGGAAGGCTAGTCACTCATATCAGGTCACCAAAGAACGATGATCCACTGTGTTGCAGTTCTTTGCTTTCTTCTGGCGGCGGCGGAGGAGGGGCACACGTCGATGTGTCGCTGGTGCTCTGGTCCCACCAGAAGATGTCTTCCAGCCAGCTGGTACATCCTTC
The DNA here is from genome assembly GCA_002025285.1 of Acanthamoeba comandoni. Taxonomy (NCBI): domain Eukaryota; phylum Discosea; order Longamoebia; family Acanthamoebidae; genus Acanthamoeba; species Acanthamoeba comandoni. Next base: position 14,620 of record MRZZ01001340.1, on the reverse strand, counting down.
CTCTTCCTCCTCTTCCTCCTCCCCTTCACCCTCTCTGTCTTCTGCTGTCTGGCCCACTTGTGTCTGTGGAGTGGAGGCCTCTCTTTGCTCCAAACGAGCCGAAGTTGGCAACGACAGTAGCTCTTCATACTGTACTTGGTGGTGGTGATGGTGCTGCTGAGAGCAATCGAAGTGAAGAAATGCCCTTTGTTCTATCTGTGGAAAGCCATAAGCGGGCACATCATAGTAGCCACTGTTTGGAATCATCAAAGGTTGGCCCACAGCAGGAGCCACATCAGGAGAAGAGACTTCGAACTACCACCTACAAAACCACAACACGAACACAATCTGGAATCAGCCACGCGTGGCACGCAACAGCAACAGTGAATGATTGGGGTCAGCTCAATCAATGATCACCTCTGTCACGCTGGATGGGGGCGAGGGCATGGGCTCTATGACAGGCAAAGGTAGTGGATAGCGCAATGGTGCCGGTGCAGGCATGCATTGAGAAAGATGAGAATGACTGATAGCCTCCTGGCTCCGAAGAGATGTGTCTTTCTCAGTTGCCTGCTCCTCCCGCTGTTGTGGTTGTAATAGATGATGCATCAGCTCCTGCTCTTCCTGCGGCGAAACAGGGCATGCATGAAGGTCTAAGTAGTCTGTGCTTGCAGGCACCGGGCTGTTGTGAGACAAGAAGAAAGATGATACAGAGTGAGCCCTCTCCTTTTGGGATCGTTGTTGCTTCAACGGCTTGCTCGGGCTCTCTGTCTTCCTCACTTTCTTAATGCTGGGGTAGTTGTCCTTCCATCTGCAGTTCCTCTTCCTGTTCCTCCTGGGCGAGGACTCGAAGCAGTCTTCATCATCTTCGTCCTCATCGCTTTGGAAGCTGTTGTTTTCTTCTTCCTCTTCTTCTTCCTCATACTCCTTGTCAGTTTTGGCATGCTGTGCTAGGATCTGAAGAAAAGAGTTGACATAGTTGATCTCATTGGGGTTGCCCTCGGTCAGCGCTTGGCCGAGAGTGGGGATGGAAGTCAGAGGCGTGTGGGCCTGACCCAACGGAAACGCCTGCCGACTCGCCGCTGCTGCCATGTTTGCACACACCTGCTGGTCACCTCTCCCTTTCTTTGTTTCCTCTCTTTCCTCCTCCTTGTTCTACTTCTTAGCTTTGTGATTACTTGGGGATAGAGACGCTGGCAAAGCAAATTTGGCTAGTTTGAGCTTTGTTCACTTGAGTGTGCGTGTGTGTGAAAAGATTGTTCTTCTTTCTTCTCTTGTTTTTTTTTTTTTTTACTCTTTCAACCACACACAACCTCGCTGTTTGTTTTCTGGTCTGTGTTTGAGACAATTGACTCTTCTTATGTGATTCTCTTTAACTTAAAAAAAAGGTCTCACTTTGCAAGGAAGAACTGTGTGTGTGTGTTTGGGGTGGGGTGTCTTCGTTTGTATGTTTCTGTGTAGGAACACTAGAGGTGGCAGGATCAACACAACAACAAAAACACAGCCAGAGAGAGGAGAGTAGGCCAGAGCAAGAAAACAAAAATGAAAGAGAGAGGCCCTCTCTCTTTCCCTGCCCCATCCTCAAAAAAAAGAGACGTCTGACAACAAACGGATTGGGGGGGGGGGGGAGGCCAGGCTGGGGATTGGCCTCTCGAGGGCCCAATGCCGTGGAATCTCGTCCGCAGAAGGCCTCATTAGAGGCCTCTCCGCCAATCACAAAAAAGTTGCAACGGCACGTGATTGCTGCCAACCGCACACCAAACGTTTCGTTTGCAAGCCAGTGTGTGTGTGTGGGGGTGTGCAAGGGGGGTAGAGGTGAAGGGCACAACAATGGCAAAAGCGCCATGGGCATGAGCCACATGTGGTAAGCCCTCGGCCGCTTTTCGGCCGCTTTTCGCTGTGCCCCTGGTTAAACAGCCCACCTGTATTTGGGCCTCCTCGTGCGCTCAGATGGTGGTTCGAGATATACACAGGAACGAGATTTTCATAGGTATCAGTTTTTTTTTTTGTTGGGGCGACCAGCCCGCTCTGTGGCTCAATTCGATTCTGCAGAATCACACGTGGTTCTGTGGCAATCAGTGATCATCGCCTGAACTGCACAATTCTTCAATCGATTCTTCTTTGTCATGGTAAATTTTCTTTTACATAAAAGAGCATAATGATGAACAGGTGACCTTAAAACATTTGTTCTAAATGTTAATACCATATTTGTTTTGTGGAGACAATTATATGAGATCAACTGATGAACTCTTCCCACGCACACTGTCACTTTTTTTCCAGTTTCCAGACAGTCCCTAATTTGGGGTTATCCTGAAAGTGATAATTAGTAATACAGCAAATGCTCTCTCTCTCTGATTCTCTTTTCTCTCTCTTTCTCTTTCTCTCTTCGTTGTGTGTTTACTTTTGTGCGTCCTACCTCGAGGCGAATGCCAATGGCAGGCAGAGAAGAGTCTCTGATTTGGTCACAAAGAGAGAGCACATCCTTGCGTGGGTCTGGCGACTTCAGCACGGTCTTGCGTACTTGAGAGCGAAAGTCAACAACAACGTTCATGAGTCCCTCCAGCACACCTCCTGTCTGCATTCCCACAATTAAAGAGGGCAGGAGATTGTTTGGACGCAAGAGTGTTAAGCCTTGACACTGAGAAATAGAACACATTGAGTGGAGTTTGTCTGTCTGTCACGTACATCATTGATAGTTGGGGCGGAAGACTCAGAAGGAAGCCCAAACAAACGTAGCGTGCGGGAAAGGGAGGATGAAACACTGGAGAGAAGCTCCACATTAGGCCCAGCAGCAGATATCTGTCTTCCTCTAACATAGCTGTTGGTTTTTCCTGCACAGCATTGTAAAATAAACCATTGAGGATGAGAATAGGAAAAGGAGAAGGTAATTCAAGGAGTACAAATTTATTAAAGATTTGTCTATTGTTACCTATTAGATCCAGTATTAAATCAATGACAGCTTCTGTATTAAAGTTGTCAGATAAATATGCTCGGATTTTACCTTCGCTGTCCATCAAGCTGTAATAAGAAATCTATCAGCTGAATTGTGACATTTCGTTCTTTATTAATTCAAGAACGTACTGGTTATGAAGATTTTTCTCGCTGTCCTCCCATTTCTTCAGCAAACCTTCACTGCCTGCAAGTAGGAAAAGTAAGCACAGGTGGTCAGAGAACAGATCCAACAACTTGTTGTCACGGCATACCTCTCTTTTTAGCATAATCCCGTAAGATGACGTCTGTGTTGAGGAAGAATTCGTCTAACCGCTTTTCTGTTGGTATCACTTTTTGCTGCATGTACGTGTCTGAATAATCAACGTTCTTGTGATAATTGTGCAAAAGGCAAAACAAGCGAAACTGCCTTGCAGTGAAATGCTTCAAGTACTCCTGTGTTAGTTGTCATACATGAACATATTATGACAATCAGAGCGAGAAAAAAAAAATCGTCTTTTACAGGAGGAAGGGATATGAGTACTCTGATTGTGATAAAATTTTTCAGAGATTTTGACATTTTAAGGCCAGCAATATGCAAATGCCCTGTTGTCACAGAATTAGAGCTAATAGACCATTTAAGTTTCACAAGGAGATAAGAAGTGTTACCAACATGGACAAAATAGTTTCCCCACTGAGGGACTTCCCAGTGAGCCTCGCACTGTGCAATTTCATTACAGTGATGCGGAAACTTCAAATCTATTCCTCCTGCATGCACATCCAACGATCTGCCAAACAAGGATCTGAAGGGAATTGTGAATTAGGATTTTCTCTTCAACAAATGAAGCAAAATCTTGGGTAAGTGCATACGAGCACATAGCAGAACATTCAAATATGCCATCCTGGTCTTCCAGTGCACCAGGGTGATGCCCAAGAGGGCTCACCTGCTTTAGAAGCCTTCCATAGCGCAAAGTCACGCACATCCTTCTTGTCTTCTAATATTTCTCCTTTCTCTATATATTTCCAACGCGTTGGAAAAGAAGACATACATTGCATGCATGAGACAGGATAACATGTTATGAAAAATGTTCAAGTTGTGCTTGCCTTGCTCTTCTGGCTGGTGACCGACAGGAGCCATTTTGTACTCATGTCCAGATGAAGTAAAACGCTGCATATCGAAGTAAACACCACTGTTGGTAGAATATGCATATCCACGGTCCATTATGCGCTTAATAAAATCCACAATCTCCTCAATGTGCTCGCTTACTCGTACTAATGTGGCTGGCCTTTCCACCTTGTGTTGTGAATAATGGAAACTGTATGAGTAAGAGAGAGAGAGAGAGAGATATCCTAAAGAGACATACGCGGACTATTATGTTTATGGAAGTGAGAGCAAAGGAAAAAGGGAGAATACCCCAAGTTGATCCATATCCTGCATAAATTCATTTTCAAATGCTCTAGCAAGAATTGTGGGCAAGGTGTTGGTTTCATTTGCACGCCGAATGATCTTGTCTTCAACATCTGTCACGTTCATTACGTGCCATAGACCAACACCAAAGTAGTCTCTCAGAACTCGCTGCATAATATCCACACACACATAATTTCTGCAGCCCAATTTGTAAGTATAACTTTAAAGAAGAAGCAGGAACTGAAAATGGAGTACCTTGCATGCCCCAAATGAGCAGAATCATAAACGGTTGGTCCACAGGTGTACCTTTTGCCACAGCAAAAATGAGCATTTCCAACGGGGGAGGAGGGAAAATATAGTAAATCACCATGTCAAGCGCTTGGTTCCAGTTGAGTTCAATTGAGTGAGCAAGGGCACGACGCTGCCAGTGAGGCTATTCAGGATGTTGACCCCTGTGTGATGTCCTTCAGCAGGCGGCTGCCACCCCCAATTGATGTTGCTTGAGGCTTCCCTTTTGGCAAGTCTCAAAACTGGTTTGCCAGTCAAGAGCACTGCATTGTGGCGAAAGTGGGGCAAGAAAAGGCCTCTCTTCATCTGAAATCGTCGAAGACCAAACAAAATCTCACTCCGTTCTGGTTAATGTCCGCATTTTTCCCGATCTTTCTGCATCTTTCTAGAAAAAAGATTCTTTTTCATTTTATTTACTTCGCTTTTTTTCGCATTTTCTTTCTTTAGCCGCACTGTCACACATTCAATCAAACATCCATTCATCATCATCATCAAAACAAACAAAATGAGCCAGGAGGAACCTGAAGAGAAGGAGATCTTTCCTGGAGTCTACTTTACAGACCTGAGGAAGAATAAGGGTGCACCTGCAGCTAGTAATCCAGTGTATGCTACACAGGGAGAAGCGCTCCAGCTGGAGATTCGAGAACTGGAAAACAGCATTTGGCACATGAAGCGCTCCAACCAAGAGATCAATCAAGTGTTGCAAGCAGAAGGCCACGACCAAGAGTTAGTAGATGCTATAGAAGGTCAGCTCACCACCCTTCCCCAGTTGCAGTTGCAGATCACACTTCTCACATCATCTGCTTATTTTGTGTGTGTGTGTGCAGAGAACAAAGCCCTGATTTTGAAGCGTGAGATAAGGGTGAGAGAGCTCAGATCTTTGTTGCCACCACATCTGCAAGCAGACAATCCGAATAAAGAAGAGGGGAGCGACGCAGGCATGTATCTTTGAGGGAAGTGATCCAAAAATAATAATAAAAAGGTTGCTTCGATTTGTTGTTTTTCATGATCAAGAAAAGAATGCAGCGCATTCACCTTCCTCTTCTTTCTTTCTCTTTCTCTTTCTTACTTTATGGCCACCACACCTCCCCTTCCCACTTGCTGTTGGTGGGGGGGGGGTCTTCTTTTTGGTTGTCTCTTGATTTTCTCGCCACCGTGACGAAACATTTTTTTGTGTTGGCAAAATTAAACCGTTACACATCTTGGCTCTGTCCACAATCTCATCCACACACACGCAGTAGCTCATTTAATAGCGACATAAAACAAAGACAGGCGCAAAGGCAAGATTCCCCCCCCCCCCCCAAAGAGGCTGCCGTTTTGGGTGGACACTGTCCTCTGCCAATAATTCGTTCTCCCCGAGCTCTTCCTGAGAGGAACATCTTCTGAATTGCGCATTCGGCAACAACAACAACACAGACAGTGCGGATGCCCCTCCCCCCAAACAAGCAAATCTTAGATATTCAAATTTATTTGGATTTGTTTAGTAGTTGCCCTCCTTTGTCTCCGCTTACTTTCACAACTCCTTAAATGAGTTCTCACCCTTCAAGGTACCACCAACCAACTTTTTGCCTGAATTCTTAGCGACTTCAAAAGTAACATGACATTTGTTTCTTTTCCTAAGTATATGCCGTTACTATGCGGCCACTGGAAACTGCTACTACGGTGACCAATGCAACTACTCACACAATGTGCCTGGCCGCCCACCTCCTGTTGACAATGGCCAATCAGGTATCACTGTGCTTCCGTTTGCTCTATGCTCCTTTTTGCTCCTCCTGTGCAATTGCCCACACTTGTGGCTAAGAATCTCTCTGCTCGCTCCGCACTTTTTAGTGCATGCACTACCAAAGAGCCAACGTGCGTGCAGGAATATAGAAATTTATGGATACTGCAAGTTTGCAGGCAAAGGCTGTGAATACAATCACGAAATTGTAAGTCGTCCTGCACTCTTTGACTTAGTTATGGTTTTTTTAATTCCACCTTATTTTTATTGTATTTTATCTTGCTGTACTTTCAAGAGCCCGCAAAAGAGTCAAATAGCTCAGACTCAATCTTCAAGCCAGTCTGTGGGCCAGATACAATCTCAGGTAAATGTCAATCTTTAATACAAAATACCGCCTAATAAAAGTAATGAAATTCAAATATCTCTTTGGCGGCTGGAATGTGGAATATCCTATAAAAATGATCGCACATTCCACATACCAGCCGGCTAAGAGATATATAGACCATCGTAATCTTTGTCATCACATCTGATTAATTGAGTCTGAATTGTTCTTAAACCAGCATAACAATATAACCTTCTATCATTGTCCTCACAATTACCTTTATCTTTTTAGAGTAATTTACAAGCAGGTCAAGCGTTGGCAGCGGCACAACAAGCGCTCCAGGCAGCAGTCCAAAAGGATCCAACCCAGCTTTCACTTGAGCAGGTTCATACGCAGCCAGAGCAAGACTCTTCAAGTAGCAAACGCACTGAACAGCCGCTGTACGTGTGCCTTACAATTGCACTCTTTTGCTTTTTTGCGCCTGTCTTTATTTATTCTTTTTATGCAGGCACAAAGACGTTTCCTCTCTTCCCAATTCAATGGAGTTGCTATCTTTAAGCTCGAAAAAAGATGTTCAGAGTATATCTGCCTATACTACATTGCCCCATAGAATGTCTTCACCTGCAGCCTCACTGCAACAAGTGCAATCTGTATCATCTGTCCATCATTCCCAATCACTCTCTGCCCCCGCTCAATCCTCTGCTCTTTACAGGTTTTAATCCCCGTAGCTTATTCTTCGATCCTATCACCTTAAATGCGTTCTGATTATGTTTTCTTGTCATCTCCCTCCTGTTTCTCTCAAAATAAGGGCAACGTCGCCATCTGCTTCCAAGTTCTATGGCAGTATTTCGGCATCAGTCACACCTTCAACTTCATCCACACTCACACCGTTGCCCTACACACCACTAAAGCCTCACAATATCAAGCCTCCTAGCAAGATTGAAGAGGTGCAACATTGGCAGCAAGATCTCTCTTTTTATTAATTGTTTCTAATCTTCCTTTTCTTGGTCTAGGGTCGAAGACTGGATAGAAGCACACCAGGCAGTGTTACTCATGCGGGCACCACTTATTTCTATGACCATAATTCTCTCTATGGGGCACCACAGCCGGCTGTTGTAGTAATTTTATCCTAGCACATCAATTGAACATGTGCCATTCATGCATGTCCAGCATTGATAACGCCAGATTCGAAATGATCATACTCTGATATTTTGACTTGCTTGCAGGCCTCCCGAACAGGGCCTTCAAGGCGCCAACATGCATTCGTTCTTCATGTCAGAGTCGCTGAGGCAAGATATTCTCAAAAGAAACACAATCATTCTCAGCCAGCTAGATCCCGATGGTACCACTAATGACAATTAAAACAAACAAACAAGACAAGGAAATTTATGACGTAATATTTAACAACAGATGAGAGAGCAAAGAGTGTTCCCCTTACAGTGGGGGTCTTTCATTCACTGGTGCCGTTGGATATTACACGAGAGAAAAGCGCTCGGATTTTTGGCTATGCTACAACAGTATACAAAGCTATATCTTCTAATGATGGCCTGCCCTACGGTTCTACCTCATGTCCATTATTTTCAGTTCTGTCTGCTGGTACCTATTATTGATGGAATTCCATTTTGATATTGGTATCTGATTCAGCATTGCGACGAGTGGACGGATTTAGACTGACAAACAAGCTGCATGCATCAGCCGTCTTAGAAGCCTGGAAACACCTTATTCATCCTAACATTGTCACACTTCGTGATTCCTTCCTATCCACAGATGACACTGACCTTAATTGTAATTTCCTTTCTTTCTATTTATTGACTCGGCGGTGTCCTTAACTTGTATGTTATTATCGTTTGCAGCACTGTATATGGTGTATGACTTCTATGCAGGAGCAGAGACAATGGAAGCACGGCATCTAAGTGCCCAAGTGAGCATTTCCTCTATTTATCACGTGCGACATTCTTGTTCTTGACCAAAGCAACATTTGTGGAATTTTTAGGGCGTTGGCTATATTGGAGAAGCCACTCTTTGGAGTTATATTTGTCAATTAGTGTCAGCTCTGCGTACCATACATGCCGCAGGTCTTGCCTGCCGTGTCATCGACCTCTCCAAGATCCTAGTCACGGGCAAAAACAGGTGAATATGATTGAAGTATTTTCTCCCTCTGCTTCTCCTAACTTCTGCCCATAATATAGGATTCGTATCAATGCAGTGGGTATCTTTGATGTTATGAACCCTGAAAGCAGTAAGGATATGGGTCATTTTCAAAAGGAAGATATGCTCTCTCTAGGCAAGCTGATATTGACCCTCGTCTGTCGTTCTCCAAATGCCCTCACAGATTTATCGCAATCATTAGAATATCTTGGTAATATAAATTAACTATATAAGAAAGCTGAAGCATAAGAAGCGTGTCCATAATTCTAATGATAATACTGATTTAATATTTTTCATCAATCAGGTACTCAGTATAGTGGTGATCTGAAAGCTCTCGTATTAACCCTTCTCAAGCAACCAAACACGCAGGTAACTAACTGCTGTTAAATAAGTGTATTATTGCTCATTTCATAATATGTTCTGATTGAATTGAGTAGGGATACCCAACAATTGACCACTTGRGCGCCCTTCTTGCCCCTCGCCTTCTTCTAGAAACTCAGCATTTGCATAAGTTAAGTCTCCAACCACAACATGTCAGGCTGTGCTCTACTTTGGTCATGATATGCTGTCAAAAATCCTGATTCTTTTTAGTGTGTTGTTACAGTTACTCGGACATGTTGGAGGGTGAGTTGGCCAAGGAAGTTGAGAACGGCAGACTATTTAGGATGTTGGTAAAACTTGGCTTCATCAATGAGCGACCAGAATATGATCAAGACCCTGCCTGGCACGAGTCTGGCGAGCTTTATATGCTCAGACTGTTCAGAGACCATCTATTCCATCAGGCAACAACAACGCCCAGCTCTCTTCATTTCTTTGTTGCATCCCATCATGTAGAGATAGAGAGAGAAAAAGAGAGACAATACACTCACATTTATCATGGATATGTTTCTTTGCAGGTTTATGACAATGGAGGTGCCTGCATTGATTTTGCACATGTTGTGGATTGTTTGAATAAGGTAGACGTTGGCACAGATGAAAAGATTGCTCTCCTATCCCGCGACGAGTCTTCTCTCCTAGTGGTCAGGTGCTAATGCCCTTAACCCTAATTCGATTCGTGCCTTACTCTCCTTCTCCTGACCTGTGGGGGGTTCTTTGCGATCCAGTTATAAGGAAATCAAACGAAGCATGGAAGCAGCATTCAAGAATTTGTTTCGTAAACAGACTGCACCACCAGTTTCCGCCGCTTCGCAGCCAACCCTCTCTGCTTCTATCACGCAACACGTAATTTCAATACTGCCCCCTTTGAACAACCCAAGCAAATGCCTTCCATACATCACACAAATGGGAGCAAATGTGCGATAGTGTCCACCCTCCCCTTCTGTTCTCAAACAGTTCTCCTTCCTTGCAGGGACACGTGTCACAAGCGATGGGGGCGCCCAGTGGCCACATGTACAGTCGACCAACGCCTGCTGCCCGACCCCAAGCCTTTGCAGCAGTAGCCAGCCACTCTGCGACTTCATTGTCTTCATCGTCATCATCTTTGTCATCTTCTTCTTCTTCTTCTGCCTTTCCAGGCCACCTTCCGGGCCTCCCTTAAAAACAACAGTTGACCACTATTGGTCACACCATCACCATCAGATCACACAAAAAAAAACACACACACGCTAGTATTAAAATTAAACCACAACACAACAGGTACTTTTTTCCCTCTTCTTTTCCTTTTTGTTTATTTTTTAAAAAAATACGTTTCTTCATGGGGATGTAAGCATGTAAAAAGTGAGTGATTATTAATAACAAACAACCTTAATTATTTAAAAGTGTGTTGTTGATGTAAATATGTTCCCAACCCAAACATCTTTGCCACATGTGAGGTTTTTTTTCCTTTCAATTAATTGGCTGTGCGCGAGGGGGTGGGGGTGGGTGTCGATCCTGCACCCTCCAGATCTTGGGGGGGTGAGGTTGTGCCCAATGGCGGATCAAGAGTCCGTTAGTGGCCATGTGTGTGGCCACATTCTACAGAACCAATGAAATCCGGCGAGGGGTGGCGCCCAAGGTGTAGGGCCCAGATTGGCAACAAATGAGAAGTAAAAGTGCTTTTTCACCGTTTGCCCTTGTCAGCTTGCTCTTATTTCTGGCACTTCCTTGACAGCTTTTTCACACAGGACTGCTGCAGTCCAGCCAGATAACGTTTGGGTTTGGCTAATAAGTAGCATGAAAGAGAATGACAACTTCTCCGCCCCTAATAATCAGGGGTTCCCTGAGAAGATAGCTAGTCAACTCCAGCAGCTGCAACTGCAGAACCCTGCACATCAGCAGCCTAGGATTCCACTCACAGAGCAGCCAACTCTAGGCCAGGCACTTGCTGAAGGAAATACAAATGAGAAGAAATATGTGCACGCTTTCTTGCAGCTCCTTGCTCAGAATCCTAGGACTAAGGAGTATGAGGACAGAGATTCCAGGAGAAAGAGGAAGAAGAAGCGCAAGGAAGAGAGTGGCCGCAAGACAAAGAAAGGAAAACACAAAAAGAGAAAGAAGAAGAAACTGTCCACAAGAGAGCGAAGAGAAAACTGAACCCTTGGAGTCCAAGCGTAATGCTTCACCTGTTGGTGGAGGTTCAATTGGGGATATTGAAGCAGAATTAGCACGAGAAGAAGAGGAACACAAACCCCAGAAATCTGCTGCTGGAAAGAAAGAAAATGTAAATTATCAGAAAGGAGAGGACAGCGCAAGTGAGCCTGATGGACTTTCCCCTGGGCCTATTTTGGCTCCTCCTCGAGACAGTGGCAGCTGCAGGATAAGTCCACCAGGAAACCACAACTATTCGCACCAGCAGAATCATAGTAAAAGAATCTTGCCTGTGAACACAGCATCTGTAAAGAGAGGTATCAGCAAAAGCCAAAATAGCAATGACAACCATAACAGATATGTGCAATCCCAAATACCTGCCTCTGGCTTGACAAGAAGTGGTGACGGAATCCTGGCTTCCCCTTCGACAGGTCAACGCAGCTTCTTTATTAGCCCAGGAGAAGATCAGCACCAACCAAGAATGAACATGGCACTAAATTCTGTGCAACAATATCAACATTCTCTCCCACAAGTCCCCATGCAACCTCAACATCAACCCCGGCAACAGTCCACTGGTCTGTTTTGGGAGACACCAGCTCATGGCCTGCAGCCTTTTCCTGTTTCCCAACAGCCACATTTTCAACCAATGCCTTTTCCAAGTGGCGGATTGATGGACCATCAACAACAACAACATCAAGAACAAAATCTTCACAACGTAATGCAGGACCCCTTCTTAGAAAGATATCTTCACAACAACGAGTTGGAGGAGCTTATGCTTCTTCCTCCTCCTGGCCTCTCTCATCAACAACAGTCCTCGATCATTCCTTGTGAAGGGTCAGATGAGGTGCTGCCAACTGATCCCAATGGGCCCCAATTCTCCAGAGAGACAACTGATTCCTTCATCTCTGAGCTCCTTAACAACTGGCACGACTCTGGAGGCCTTCTGCCCCACCAACAGCCTCATCCGTTTTCGTGAGGCACCCACTTGTTGTTTTGAAATATCGTATATTTTGTACAAAATATAAATATATCTTCCCACTGTCATAAACTACACCGCGCCTTGTATGGCCTCAGTATTTTGTGCTTCTTGGAAAAATTTTGTGTGGGCTTTTTCTGATTATCGTGCTCACACACAATGCATCCGCAATGCAAAGTGGATCCAGCCCCCGAGCAGCATGAGGAAGAAAAGGCCTTCAAGCAAACGCACGAGTATGTGAGCATGTTCATGAATATCTATTTTGTTTTTTATGTTGTTTGGGCTGCCAGTTCTGCCAAATTCATCCGTAATCCTTTTGTGTATGTTTGGCCAAAGTTTTGTTGCACTAGAACGGGTGATGAGAAAGTTGCGCAAGCAGAGAGATCAAGCAAAGGCTGATGTAGATCAATTAAATCTGTTAAAGGACCAGTTTCTTGCAGAACCAATTGATTTTGTAATCATGTTGAAAGAAAAAAAGGTAACCTTCTTCTCAGTTCTTTTTTTCTTGCTTCGCTCCCTCCCCCTCTGTGTAAACAAGGAGATATATATATATATTTTTGGTGTCCGCTGTATTGTGCCATAACAGACATTGGATGGAGTTCCTCAAAGGCAGACTGTATTGGAGCTTCCTCATGTTAATTTTGAAAAGTATGCCCACATGAAAGCCTCCAAGAACTTAAAAAGCCAAAGAAAACTAGAGAGAGAGGAAAGAAGGAGAGAAAAGAAAGAGAGAGAAACAAAAAGAAAGGGAAGAGAAGGAGAGAGAAGAACAGAAGCAAAGAGAGGCGAAATACTCAGATGAGGCTGAACAGAAGARAGCGGGTACAGAAAGGAAAGAGAGATTGCATGCCACTGTAAAACCAGAGCCAGTGGAAGACAATCATAATGTTAATAATGGTAAGGACTATCTTGATCACAATACGAATGATGGCGATCAAGGGGACGTAAAGAAAGAAGCTGCAGTGGCGAGTGAAGGAACTGAACCAAAGGTGACGTATATCCTACTACTCTCTCGCATGAACTCTCTGCCCTCTGATAATGATAGTTCGAGGATAGCCAGGAGACGTTGTGCGTGGGCGGGTCTACACTGAGAAAAAGCCAGTAACGTTCAACCGGTTATGGGGTGAAGAGGAGCAAAAGCGGCTAGAGGATCTGCTCATTCAGTATCCCGAAGAAGAGGTTGCTGCGCACCGATGGTCCAAAATTGCTCGTGCTCTTGGCAACAGAACCCCGCGACAGGCAACTCCACTCTTGTTTTCAATCATATATATTGAGCACTTATTATCAGTGGCTGATTTTGTCAACTTGAAAGCTTAGGTTGCATCTAGAGTGCAGAAATATTTCATTAAGTTGGCCCTTTCAGGTTTGCCTGTTCCTGGCAAGCCTCCCAACCTTGAGGTCTACCTAAACCGCAAACGAAAGAGAAAGGCAAACGATTCTAATGAGATTCAGTCTTCGTAGGCAATTCCCATTTCTTTATTAGTCCATGGACGCATGTTCCTTATGTTAGAAAATATTGTGTGTGTGTGGCCACAGAAGTTCGGAGGCCTCCTACTACAGGTTGCCTCCGGTAAGCATGCCAGAAGATGAGGATGGTCAACCAATCACTGAGGCAGCTGCTGCTCCTCCATCGCCCAAGCGGACTAAAATTCAGGTGCGTACCTGCCAATGAGGGAGTATGCACACTGTGCCTGAAGTTATTTTGTTGTTGTTTATTTGATGATAATGATTATTATTATTAATTAATGAACAACAACAACAACAGTGTAGCGGATGCCACGCGGACATGAAGAAAGGTCAAACAGAAACTTCAGGAGTGGCGGGCTGGCGGTGCAGGGAGTGTGAAAGCCTCTACCTGTGCGATGGATGTGCTAGCCAGTCAGCCGGTGGGGTCGAACATGTGGCTGGCCACAGTGCTAGCCACAGCCTTTCGCCAGTGCGAGACACAAGCCTGCCCTACTCCTACTGCGACGCAGACTACCTCACATACACCACCACGTCCCAGAGCTATCTCGACCCAACCTTCATGCCCACCTAAAATCCAAAACAAAACAAAAAGTCAATAATAACAATAATCTCAACATAATAACAATCGAATGAAGGTAATCATCATCGCGCAAAAAAGCTTTTAGCAGAGGATGGTTTCGATCCATCGACCTGTGGGTTATGGGCCCACCACGCTTCCACTGCGCCACTCTGCTTGCTACTTTCAAAAATGATTTAATCTTTTGAATAATACACATTTTGGGCCTGGCTCTCTATTTCTCTGCGAAAATTTTTTATTATTTTTATGCAATTGTGTAAAAAAATTATTAATAATAATAAATTAATCCTTAAATTCGATATGGT
>MRZZ01001338.1:0-12149 GCA_002025285.1 Acanthamoeba comandoni | reverse complement strand
CACAACCTACACACTACACACTACACACACACTGGTTGTGTTGTGGTTTTGTACGCCTGTTCTCTCTCTAATATCTTTCGTTCTTTCTATTAGATTTTTGAGAGTAAACTGAAAAAATTGGAGCAGCAAATGTATTCCAAGGTCTGTATTCCAAGGAATCATGATGAAGTGTTTCAACACATCAGTAAGCCAAAAGAATTGCAGCTCCAATATGATCCTCCTCCTGCTCTTCACTCTGATCTTGGATGGTCGTCCCTCCTTTCGAAATTGCCTCTAATTCAGCCAAAGGAAATAACGTGCAACATTCTGAATAGTACTGAAATGGCCCCCAAGGACCCCGTGGTTTTCAAAAGACGTTTCTTTACAGCAGCACAGGAGATACTGAAAGATCTGGGTATATCATGTACCTTTTATCTGTTTCGCGAGACGGTGCAGAAGTGGGAAGCCAAATTAAAAAAGGCGAAACCAGACCGCGTATATATAAATGAGATACTATCAACGTTGAAGGAAGAGTGGGATCATGTGTGCTATATTCAACGTAACAAGTCGAAGTTTCAGATTCACGAAGCGACCCCAAAAGTTCGTAAACTGCTTCATCTGCTCCGAAAATACAAGGTACCATGGCTTTACCATGTCTGTCAGATGTTTTTCCTCTTCTGCACTAGTGTACTCTTGACACTATACAATAATAATATTATTGTACCTGACAGGGCGATGCTGCTTTTAGAGGAATTATATTTGTAAAAAGAAGAGATACAGCAATGGCGTTGTCTTCCTTAATCCAAGATGTGGCAACACAACATCCAGATCTTTCCTTCCTGTTATGTTCAATGCTTGTGGGACATGGCACAGGTTGTTACAATAGTAATTGAGGTGGTACGAGGCAAAGAAGCGACTAACCAGCTACTAACTTCAACAGGAGACAAAGGAAAGGTACAAGTCATGAAACATAAGGAACAACAAGAAACAATAAGTCAGTTCAGGTAAAAGAAAATCATTTACCTTGCACTGGCCAGGTTTACATGTAGAAACTTATATTTCCTTTTTCACCCTGAAGGGATGGAAGAGTGAACCTTCTTGTTGCCACGAGTGTGGCAGAGGAAGGACTTGACATTCAGTCATGCAAACTGGTTGTTCGGTTTGATGCATTTGCAAGTATCACAGAATACATCCAGTCCCGCGGAAGAGCCAGAGATCCAAACTCTACATACGCTGTAATGGTACCAAAAGGTATGAAACAAAGCTTCTCCAAATTGCGTAAGATAACAGAGTATTATCTATTTTATTTTAGGTGAACCAAACCTTGATACGTTAGTAGAGGATGCAAAGTCGACAGAACTGCAGATAAAGGCAGTTTGTGATGATGACAGAAGGAAGGGGTTTTATCAAGATGATGAAGAGGAAGAAGATGAAGAAGAGGTTTTGCATGTTGCAGAAACAGGGGCCCTTATCACTGCCCTGAAGAGTGTTGAGTCAATATATCACTATTGTTCCAAGCTACCAAGAGACAAATATTGTACGCTGGTACCTGTGTTTAACTTCACGACACTGAAAAAAGATTGTCAATACATTTGTGAGCTGAGGATGCCTTGCAACGCTGCAGTTAGATATGTGAAAGGAGATATAAGAGACTCGAAGAAAAGAGCCAAGAGAAATGTTTGCTTGAAAGCATGCCATATTTTGTATGAACGTAAGGCTTTAGATGACAAATTGCTGCCTGTCTGCAACTTAGCTGAAACACTGTTAGATCTTATCGAAGCTGCTGATAATGAACTTGTGGAGGACAGAGTCAACTCCTATGATTATTATTGCCCCAGAGGTCTGAGTGGAAAGTGGAAATGGGAAGAAGAGGTTCAAACACTTCACTTGTACATATTTGATTATGGTTTGGACAGGAATGGTTCCTGTAACGCAGGATATGGCTTCATCACAAGCGCAGAAACATATTACAAGGAGCTAATGCCATTTGCCGTTTTCCCAAGGAAGTGCCAAGATCTAGATCATCAGGCTTTTCCTCGGTCTCCTAATATTGCAGTTAGATACGTGGGGCAAGTGAAAGTGACATGTGAACAGTTCAAAACGGCCTGGAAATTTCATTCTCTTCTGTGCAATCTGTTGATAAGACCGAACGAAAACTTGCTCCTGCCACAATCATTGGAACAGAAACAGGAGCCCTTATTCATTCCTTGGGCAAGCAGTGAGAAGATGTATCTGATAGTGCCTATTATGAGACAAAGTACACCATGGCGTGCAACTATTGATTGGGAGACCAGTATCAAGGCTGTTGAACGAGCACAGTATGGAATCAGAATTAGCGTGGAAGCAAACAACGGTGATGATCGCGTTTTATATTGCCTGAAGACTGCGGATTCCTCTCCACCACTACAGATAACTGAGCCACTTGTGCTGTTTAACAAGCTGAACCCATTCAAATTTTATTTGTTTGATAGAGTTAGAGGTGATCTATCTCCACTGTCGCCATTGGGATTCTCCATGAGAACTACGGATCAAACCGAGGAAGACAAAGTGCATACATTTTTCGACTACTACAATGCGAAGTACAACATTCCCCTTAACACAAGCCAAGCTTTGCTACAGGCGCAATTCTTGCCAAAGCCCAAGAACTTGTTGAAGAGAAACATGATAAATAAGAATAACCAAGACGTTGAGAGCAGTGATGCGTCTAGTAGGAACGAAAAGGTGGATAAGAGAAAGCAAGATAACACAGTTTTCTTGCCACCTGAGCTTTGTCTTGTACATCCAGTGAGTGGACAAATGTTGAAACAGAGTTTCCACTTGCCCTCAATTCTGTGGAGAGCGGAACCCTTGTTCTTGGTTGAGGAGCTTGTAGAGGCAATGGTACTTGAAAGATTAGTAACCTTGCTTTATAAAATTAACCAACAATGCTTAACAAAGGCCATTTCGTCATAGGGCTTTGAAAGCATAAGCAAAGAAAACAAAAGTCTTATTTTGCATGCCATCACTTCCTCATCTGCAAATGAAGGTAATTACCTCCCTTCCTAGTGAGTATGGGGTGCAAGTGGAGTGCTGATGAACTAGTCGGACACCCCAAATGATATAATACTCAAACTGAGGTTTCCAAACAAAATAGAATACAACTATCAGGTATTGGAAACATTGGGAGACTCATTTCTGAAGATGGCTGTCAGCTGTCATCTGTTTATGGCGTTACCAAGCCAAACTCATGAAGGTACCTCATGCGCTAACCTTCTGTTCAAGCAAATTGCAAGCATGTAAAATTTTCGTATTTTTAATTGGCACACAGGTACCTTGAGTATTGCCAGGGCCAAGTATATATCCAACTCAAATTTGTGCAGAATGGCCATTAACAAGAAGTTATACCATTACCTTCAGGTACACAAGCTGTGTCGATATGTATGATATTTGTAATTTCTTACTCTGTCCTTTGGTTCTCCACGTTATTCCTCAGTGCGTACCATATGCCCTTCGTGAATGGACACCAGTAGCCTTCAACAGAACAGCACCTACAAAAAGCATATCTGACAAGATGCTTGCAGATTGCGTAGAAGCATTAATAGGTGCCTCCTATCTGATAGGAAATATCAAGTGTGCCCTTCAATTTATGAGTTGGGTGGGTATTCCGGTCAAGGGCTGTCAGATGTTATCATGTTGGAAATACTCTGAGCCACAAAAAAGGGTAAAACGTGTTGAAGATGGCGAGCGTAAGAGAATTGCGCCTCCAGATTACTTTGACCTTGATGGTGAAGATAGTTTGCTTGATGACGGCGACTTAAATACCAACTACATAAGGAGCCACTTCAATATTAATCACTTCGGTAATTCTTCTTTCTAGGTTATGTTTAGTTAAGCACACTTTATTCATTTTTCAAACAAACAAGCAGATGATTTAGAGCACAAGTTAGGATACAGCTTCAAAAACAAACGGCTGCTGCAGGAAGCCACGACACATGCATCCTATTTTTGGGCCACCACGCACAGCTATCAAAGATTAGAATTTTTAGGTGATGCCATCTTGGACTTCATAGTCACTATGCATTACTTTGAAAAGAGTTCTACTCTAAGCCCCGCCATACTCTCCATGCTGAGACTTAACTCGGTCAACAACCACACATTTGGCAAGCTTGCTGCGTTGAACGGCTTTCAGAGATTTATTTCTCACACTTCGCCGGATTTGATGAGTGATATAGACAGCTATGTGCAGCGCTTGAAGCAAGAAGAAGAAGCAGCGGAAGTAGAAGTAGATGATGAACACATACTGTATGGCAAAGAGGAAGAGGAAATACAGGTAAAAGCCCTTCTTAACAGATCTTTGACTCCTGCATTACCCCTGATATGCGTGTATGTTGAAGGAGGAGGAGGAAGAGCTATGCCCCCCTAAAGTTCTGAGTGATGTTTTTGAGGCCTTAGCTGGGGCCATTTTTATTGACAGTGAGGGCTCAATTGACACTGTCAGGCGGTGCTTCTGGCCTATGATGTCATCCACTATCGGTATAGTATCATGTTGACACTCTTTTAAGAACAGACTCTTAACGAGTTGCCTTCTGGGCACAATAGAATCTTTGCTAAAAAAGGAGTGGAAGACGTTGCAGCACCCACGCCAAGTGTTGCAAGAGAAGCTGCAAGCAGGAGGCTGTGTCATTCCCATCCAATTCCGAGAAACAAGAAACCAGAACACTACAGAGACAACCCTTACCATCCATAATCACTGCATTACGACCGCCCAAGGGTGCAACAAGGAACAGGCACGCAAACGGGCAGCCAAGAAGGCACTCCTGGAGTTAGCTGACGCTGAGGCCTTTATTGAACAGTTCTGCACATGCAAACAACTCTTTGAATAACATGATTATTCTCTTCACAAGCAGCAGCCGCTTGCCATTGGTGTCAGCTCTCTCCGTGCCAAGATCATGGGCCCTAGCCCCGTCCCTCACATCGACGCAAGTGTTGGCTTGGGACTCCACTTTCTTTGCACTCGGTGACCAGCTTCAACACTATGGTTGGCAATAGCAGGTTCCAATCATCTTCGTTGTAGACCTTGCCTTGAGTTGGAACCAGATAGTAAGCTGGCTCTATCAACTCTGTCTGAGGGTACTTCCAAGACTGAATCACCAATGGTGAGGCGGACGCATTGTTTTACAGAGGTGTGTGTGGCCTGTGTTTGAGCAATTTAGAACCCTGTGTACAAGGACAAGTGAGCAGCCAACCATCAGTACAACCCACGCCACTTATTAAACAGTCCTTTTACAGCAGCTAGGCTTAATTATTGCATCTTCTGGTGATGCTTTGAAACACAGAAGTAATTGTACAAATTGCTACTAAACATAGAGGTGTGTGTGTGTGTGGAGATCTCAAAAGAAAAGAGAAAGTGTCTGTGTGGTGCCTCATCCTTGAATGGTTGTTTTCTTTGCACAACAGCAAAGCCCTGGTGGTGGTGGTCAATGGTCGAACAGGCCTATTTTGCCTTTGAGCACAAGGCCAGCGAAGATGGCGCCAATGGGCAGCCAAATGGGCGATGTCACCACAAGTGGTGGTATGGCCACAGCCACTGCACTGCCAATTGCCACCTTCTTCAAGCGTCGCTTCCTGGTGGTGTGTGTGTGTATGGGGTTGACACAGTTTTCAGCTTTTGAAGTAAATAAGTGTTGGCTTTTGGACTTGTTTACCTGTCTTGCTTCCTTCTGATCTTTTCTCTTTCTTTTCGCTCCTCCTTCGTGTAAGGAATTGAGCTGTGCCAATAAGAACTGTCATTCCAACCCTCAAAATCAGAGTCATCAGATTCTGTTATAATTAATGGGAGTAGAGAGAGAGAAATCGTGAGAAATGGTTCTTTTGAGAATATTCTCTCAACAGAACAATAATATTAACCTTCAGTTGAGGACTCACTGGACTCACTAGACTGTGTGTCGGTATTGTTCTCATCTTCACTTGCTGTATCTTCAGTGGTATCAGAATCTTCTTCTTCTTCACTGTCTACACTCTCGCTGCTTTCACTTTCTGAAGCACTGTGGTCGCTGTAGTGTCTGTATAGACAAGCAGTAAAGATTAAGTTCTGAACATGTGAATGTCAATCTGTTATTTCCACCCCGGTACAAAGTAAACAGGGAATATAGGCAGTATTACCTATTCCATGGGCATCTGAAATAGTCAATGTAAGGCTTTTTACTCCACTTGATTTCCTTGAAAACGATGGTTTTCTTTATGGCACGTACTAACCGAGGAGGCGTAACATAACTATCAAATTCCAAAATTACTGGATCTGTCTCTTTTATGTTTTCAGGTGTTTGTTCCTGGTTCACAACAGTAGCTTGCTTTTCCATTTCCTTCACGTCTTGACTTGCCTTTTCAACCCTTTCTCGAACCTGCTTTTTGCTTTTCTTCTTTTTGTGCTTCTCAATCTCTATATTGCCTTGCTGCATTGAGACTCTGCTGGGCAGTGTGGTTCTATATGATGCTTTGAATTGTCCCAAATTAATTGCAAATGGTTTGCAAAACTGAATGAGAGACCAAGAAGGAAATACAGCTATGTCTCTTTCAGTTGCCAGAGGACTAATAGGCTATAGATAGTGCATGGTTAAAGTGGGAGCCAAGGAGAACAGTAACAAACAAATAGATCAGGATTACCAGCTCCTGTGGAGTGCCTGAGGGAGTGCGCAGTTGGAGGCTGCACAGTCTCAAATCATCGCTCTGGGCTGTCACTAACTTAACTAAACCTAAACATACACAACTGTTAAAAAAAAAACTATTAAGATATCAAACTACTTATAAAACAATACCATTGCAAGGCAGCAAGTTCATTTTTGAAATTCTATGGTAGCAAAAAGGATCATCTTCTATATTCCCAGGAGGTTCTCGAAATCTGCAGGTAATTTTAAGGGGGAAAAGAAAATAGGTTGGCTAAAGGCATAGATAAATTCATAGAGAAGTGAAGATACAGTTGGAGGGTTGAACAACCTGAACATTTTGAGGGCAGGTAGTTTCCAGTAATCAAGATCGGATTCGCTTAAGAATACCTCTTTGATTTGATTCAGCAGTGCTTCTTTCGTAGCTTTGCGCTGGCTGATTTCTAGGTCTGTCTCATCTAGTTTTTGAAATAAAACCTGTTATCTGACTGCAAGTCTTTGTTGCTCCATTTATTGCATACCTATCTTCACTTTTTTGACTCTGGGACGCCTATTACCACAGGCTTCACAGTATCGCACACGTCCAACGTTGATGAGCGTGCATAGGTCACACACCCAGTCCTCTCTGGGTTTGCTCTTGCTTGCAGACCAAACTGAATTAATGATATCTTCTCCATACCTTGCTTCAACTTGCTGCTTGGGGAAGATCAATAATTCCATAATACTGTTTTGTTTTGTACGTTAGAGATGAGACTAAACAGTCGATGTGATAAACTATTTTCTCTCATTGCTTGACTTTACCTCATTGGCAGCTGTAAGCTCTTCGCTATATTTCGCAGAATAGCATAAGATAGGCGGCTCATGAGTTTCCAGTACTTGAAGGCTATACGTCTGTCTTCTTCAGAAGCATCAGGCCAAGGAAATTTTTCATCTACTGACCTCGTAGTCTATAAACGAGTGAATTAGCAAAACATCAGTCTTCAAAAGACTGAAAAGCTAGAGTGAACCTGATAAGAGTGAAGCTGAGGCGCCTCAGCATAACCTATTCCAGCGCTTTTAAGAAAAAGCATGTCTCTACGTTCCTGTTGGTGATTGAATGTTAAAATTGTGTTTCAACGTTGATCAAAGATATGATTTGACTTAGGAACCTGTATTGTTTTTTCTTCAATGCTCCGTAAGTATGCTCGTGCAATGGCCTTCATCTGATTTACTGTTGCCAGGTCTTCATCATCCAAAGATATGAAGAGGAATCCGTCTTCTGATAAGTGCTTCAGAACAGCAACTGAGCAATCACGTGAAGCAACAGAATTAGATAATGGAATTTCAGACCGTTGAAACAAAAAAAAGGATGAAAAACTAACTGCTAGGTGGTCCTTTAGTATCTTCAAGCTTTTGCAAAGTAGTACGGGGTTGGTTGAGCAAATACTTCAGTGGACCACTCAAGTTGTTATAAATTCTGGAATCTCTGCACAACGTTCTGAAGAGGCTGCACACCTATTCCCAGAAAACAAGATCTAAGCATCTACGGATCCATATTAAAAAGGAATTAAGAGAGAAGAGATAGAGGGCAGGGAAGGGAAGAGATACCTGAGAGAAGATCACCACTTCCTGTGCGTCCAGATGAGAAATGATCTCTATCAGAATTTCAACAGGCAAACAGTCCATCGTTGCATATGAGTCTTCGCCTTTGTCCGTACAAATAGAGCTGCTGGTTCCTGCCTTGAGAAGACCAACCTCTGTACTGCTGTGCAGATTTGAATTCTTATCTTTCTTCTTTCCTATACAGGGGTGTATATATGGAGGATAGAGAACTTAGAAAAGGGAAATAGGAAGGAGTCCATTTCTTGTCAAAGGGGGGCCAAGGAAGTTGAAGCAAACGGGAATAGTTTGAATTGATACCTTTTCCTGAAGGGGCTTTCTTTTTCTCTTGCTTGCTCTTTCTTTTTCTCTTCTTTTCAATGGAAAGTGGTGGCAGGTGGTTGCACTTCTCATTGTTCTGAGAAATGGAGGGGGCCAATTCTTCATCTGCCAACAACAATAATGCTGGGGCGACGTGTTGGTGGCATTCATGGGTATGGGGAGGCAGGATGTCCATGGGTGGTGATTTCCCTGGCGAATGTTTTAAGAAGGAAAACCGGAGGAGGCGAATAACAAACAACAAGGGAAAGCTTTAGATGTGCAAACACAAAGACCACCCGCAATCCAAAGGCAGCATCACAAGGGGGTGTGTGGTGGTATTTGTGTGGTGATCCAAAATTTTCTTAAATTGCTCCAAGTCTTCTTGGCCATAGCCCCCCCCCCCCAGGTGCGACGGACTTCAACTCCGCTACTTTAAATTTTTTCTTTTTTTCTAAATCACCTTTTTTCTTGGAATGTTGGTCAGATTTAATTCCTGGTTTTTTTGAGGAAAGCCGAAAAGAAAATCGTATAATTGGCAGAAAAGAAAATCAAATTCGGTCAATTCTATAAAATGTTTACAAATTCAAAAAGACTAAAATTGTGGCTGTTGTGGGAACGGAAATCGATGGAAGGAATTCTCATATAACTTGGGCAGTGGGTAGGGCAGAGCTCGCGAAGAGAGACAAAGCCTTGGTCCACACCTTTCGATGAGAGCATGCTTTGCACTGGAAGCCGCCCAAGTTGTTTGATCTTTGAGAGCAAACAAAATGGCATGAAAGCATTGTTGTCATTATTATTATTATTACAATTATTCATACTGCTGGCAGATTGCAGCTGCACTGAGGGAAATCGTGTTGCAACAACAGCCCAGTTGCCAGATGACCTCCTGAGCCTGCCCACTGGTATGCACACTCATTGCTGCCCTTTCTACCCCTTAGCTCAGTGAATGAAACGCTTGTAAAAAGAACTCAACAGGACTATATTTGAAGAGATGTACCATGCTTTGAATGGTCCTTATTGGTTTACTAGATGCACAGATGATTCTGTTCCAGAAACATGTTGGCTTTCGTCTGGCCATGTGTGCCGCTGGTATGGTGTTCACTGCTTAGCATCATCCCTGTCAATCGTAATGCAAGGCAACAACCTTACAGGTATTAATGAGAGTAATGAGAAAGCAACAAAAGAAAAGTGAGTTGAATTGTTTCTTTCAAAGGCCCATTGCCTGAATCAATTGGACATCTTTCTCAAATGTTCATGCTCGATTTGAGAGGCAACTTTATTTCAGGCAACATTCCTTCTTCGATTGGAAACTTGAGAAAACTAGAATATCTTGATCTTTCAAAGAACAGTATGAGTGGAATTGTGCCCTTATCTCTATCAAAATGCAAACTCTATTCACTTCAACTAAACGACAACTTCCTGGAAGGACCACTGACCTTCCTTCAAACTATGCCTACCCTGTACGACATCTATCTACAGAGTAACCAATTTGAAGGTCCCATCCTGTTTGGAAACTTCACTTCGTTAAATGTCATGGTTTGCACTATTCCCTTCTTCCTTCTTCACAGCTTCATAAACAGAATCTGTGCCCTTGGATGCTTTCTTGATGTTGTGACCTTGTTTTTGTTAGCTGATCAGCATACTTTTTGTGTCTCTTACAGGACTTGTCCTGGAATCTGTTATCAGGAAATATACCTCAGTTTCTCTGCGGGGGTCAGTGTTGTGCCTCAACCACTTTGGACTTTTCCCACAATGCCTTGACAGGACCCATCCCAGGTGACATCGTTGATTGCGTCTCAAAACTTCGGCTGTCCTACAACCAGTTGTCTGGTCCAGTTCCCTACTTCTCTTCTTCTACTTTCCTTACTCAGGTATTTTCTTCCTTGGCAATATGCTCTTCAAGCAGCTCCCATTCTCTTCCCCTTTTCCATGTGTCTTGTTCTACTAATAGTTAATTTTCTTTTTTCACTTGCACAGCTTCAACTGGACCATAACCAACTCTCTGGAGCGATTCCCTATTTACCAAACAGACAGTTAAGCCTGTCTCTGATTGATCTCAGCTTCAATAATCTGTCTGGCCAATTGCCTAGGGAACTTTTCTCTTCTGCACTTGTGTTCATCTCAATCGAAGGTATTACCCCCACTTGTTTAAAAATGCTAGCAAAAATAAACTAACACAACAAGTAACAACAAAGGCAACATGAACATGTCAACGGGGGATACGTTTCCTTCATTTATAGAATTTAGTTATTCGGATTTAGATATGAGTGGAATGGGGACCTACTATTGCCCCGTTCCAGTGCCAACTGAGGGCTTCTCCTTTCACATTGATGTCTCACAGGAATACTTTGGCTATGACATCTGTTCCTGTACTAAAGGTTATTATGGTTAGTCATTCCGATTCAAAATGAGAAAAATGAGGTACTACCTTAATTTTTTCAACTAACCAATTATCGTTCCCATCGTACCAGGAGTGCCTCCAAACAATTGCTCGACCTGTCCACTGAATGCAAACTGCAGCAATTATGGCAATAATAATATGTTCACTTGGAAGCGAGGATTCTATCCCATCTTCAACAACGATGGTACTATACTTACCCCCTTCCCTCTCCCTTTCTTACGGCATGCAATGTTTAAACCCCAGTTCTCTCTCTTTTATCACTATAACAATAATGTAGGGCAGGCGCTGTTTGTCATGCCGTGCAGGGACAGCTCTTATGGTGATGCTGAATCAAGCACTTGCAATCCGTTCGCCAACTGTTCGGTGATCTGGGGAATTGGCGTCTCTCCTCAATGCACCCTCTGTGCCCAGGTGGCCATCACCACACATCACACGCCACATATCACACATCACACATCACACACACTCTCCCTCCCTATACGCATTGTGCTGACTCTAATATCCATGTGTGCATTTATGTGTGTGTGTATGTATGTATGCATAAAACTGCCCAACAACCAACCACAACAAACACATACAAAATATAAAAACACAGGGGTCAGGTGGAAGACTATGCTCACAATGCCAGTGCGCAGCAGATGCCACACTGGACGAGCCCTGCTACTACTGGAGACACACCAAGTGCATCCAGTGCAGTGGACTCGATGTGAGGCTGAGTGCGGTGATCGTCGTGGCTGGCCTCGTTGTGGCACTCGTGGCAGGGTTCATCTATCTGCAGAGGTACCAGCAAGTGTTGTTTGCCAAGCTGATGAGGATCAAGAACATGATCTTGGATTCAGGCACACTGAAGATCCTGCTGATCTACATGCAGACGACAGCATCGCTCAACAGTGCATGGCCAGAGTGGGCATGGGCGGAAGGGGTGCGCTATCTGGGGATCACCAATGTGAGCTTGACAGGCCTGGGTGTGGAGTGTCTTATGCCATTCCTGGCCAACCCGGTGTACAACTTCATGAGCCACATGTTGCTTGTGCCGGGGATCACAGTGGTGTTGGTGGTGTTGGTGGTCGTTGAGAAGGTGGTGCGGTATGTGTGGGTGGACTTGGTGAGAGGACGGTTATTGTTGTTTTTGGTGGAAGGTAGGATCTCTGCGAGAGAGCAGCATCCGATAACAGCAGCAACAGCAACAGCAAGGGTCAGCACAACAGATGTTGTTGGCAGTGGTGGTG
>MRZZ01001334.1:0-11001 GCA_002025285.1 Acanthamoeba comandoni | reverse complement strand
CCAAATTCTTTCATTTTGGAGATGAGACCATCATCATCCTTAGAGGCCAGCAGCTCGTCGCCACTATAACTATTATTACTATCAAGCAGATCCTCTTTTACTTCTCCCAAGTCCTACATATGTGCATATGATACGGTCAATTTTAATTTAAGCGCAAAATCTGCATTGTACTTTGTAATAACAATCCAAAAAAAGGGGGGGGGGCCTCTCTACAAATTTGTACGCACCTTAACAGTCCAAGGGTGGCGAAGGATACCTTCAATATCAATACGCTTAGAGGGTTCACTCTGAAATATCTTGTCCACAAGATCCATGAACTCTTGGAGAGGGGGAGGGGAATGATCACTGCTAATGAGTACAATTCTCTAGTGCAATCTAGATCTGCGTTGGAGAAGAATGAGTCTACCAGGAGAGATTTGTATGCCATCTTCTATGGCGTCAGTAAGAGGAATGTAATCGGCAGTAACGATGCGCTGCGGTTCTTCGAAAGGCAGATAGCCTGTAACCATACAATAAAGCACTACTCCCATGCTCCAAATGTCTACACATGATCCTACATAATTCTAATTGAATGCGACTGTATCAGTGATAACAAATGCCTCATCGTCATTGCTGAAGAGGAGAACGAGAGAGACAGATTTGTCAGTACCTGACACAGGAACATTTCAGGAGCAGCATAGGCAGTGGACCCACAGAATGTGGAAAGTAGTTCGTCAGGTTTCATGAAGTTGCCCAGGCCCAGGTCAATGAAAACAACTTCCGTGTTCTTATTCAGCATTATGTTTTCCAGCTAAGCAATTCAATTAGTGCCTGTTATAAGGTGATAACTGATGGTTGGGCACGTACTTTAATGTCACGATGAGCAATGGAGTGATTGTGCATGTATTTAACGGCCAATATCATCTGCCTCCAAAACACCCTCGCTTCGTCCTCTAAGTGGGAAATTGTTGTAACGAAAATGGATTCTTAATATTCGATAGGAAAGAGTCACCTTGCAAGTGGTCACGCTTGACTATATAATCGTAGAGTTCTCCTCCATCAATGTACTCATATACGATATACAGTCTATCCATAGCTTCGATTACTTCAAGCATGCGGACAATGTTGTGATGATTCAGTTTCTTCATCAATTCAATCTCGCGGAATCGCTCTGGGTCTATTTTGGCCCGCTCGATTACTTTTATCACCACCTACCATTACAGGGCGGAGAGACAGAGTTAAAAGTACTAATTATCGTTTAGAATTGTTCTAATATAAGCCATGCAACAATTGTAAAGACCTTGAGGTTGGTGAGACGGTGTAAAGCCAATTTGACTTTGCCATATAGGCCAGATGCAATGGTTTGTAAGGTAATGTAATTTCCAATATAGCGAGGACCATCCTCCACGTCTTCCTTTTCCTCTTCGTCCCTATCGTTCTCCTCTTCGCCTGCGACGCACTAACACACTTCACTCAGTAAAAAAGGGACTGTAGAAAATGGAACAAAGTGGGTAATACATGTTCTTGGCGTTTGGACTTGAGTATTCGGCTTATTTTGCCTAAATCGAAGAAAAAGAAAATCAATGCCATACAAAAGAGAACCGATTTGAGTTGTAGTCAACCACATTTTAGAATTGGTACCTCCATAATACGTTTGTCCATCCTTATCAAATTCATTGACTTCCAGATAAATATAGAACGTGGAGCCATCCTTGTTAAGAAATGAAAGCAAGAGAGAATTTTCAACGTGCTGTTCTTAAGCATCTTTGCAACTATCTCAGAGAGAATGTACTCGATGTTTAGCCTTGAGCACTCGCGGGGCCATTCCAATTATTCTTTTTTTCCCAGTACGCTGATAGCCTGGCCAATTTGTGCACATTTAATTAGTAAGAGTTGGTAATGGTTGGGTAAAAGGAGGAGTTTACGTTTGAGGTAGGTATCATGCATTTCGGTGTGAGGGTGGTCCATTAGAATTTTTACGTTTTTACCAATCAGCTCTTCTTGCTTATAGCCAAAGAGAATCCACAGGTTGCTATTCACTTCCTGAATAATTCTGGCCATCAATGCGAACAAATGAATTAACAATGTTCACTTTGCTGGATTCTTGAAAGTGCTTCAAATGAAATACCCTCTCTTATCAATTGTGAGGATAGCTTCTGTCTCTTCTGTAACTTGATTTATTTTTCCCATAAAAAGTCTTTCGTTTCCTTCGAACCGCTCACGCACCTCCAGACTGAGGGATGTCAACACAAAAGAATTTAAGAATTTTTATAAATACAGCAACAATCTGGTTCAGAACCAACCTGATGGGAATGTAGTGGCCTTGTTTATGCTTGGCTTGCACATTCCTCACTCGATTCAAAGCGCGAGGGGCTGCGTTTGAAGCGGCCCATAATCAGTATACACATAAATAATAAAAATACGTAATGGACGATGTATGCTATTATTTACCTCCTCCTTTGAGATAGCGATTGATGTAGTGCTGATGTTGAGCAGCGTGTGAGGCATCACAGATACACGCCACATTCTGGCCAATAAGCTCTCCCTGGCCAAGAGAGAGAGAAAAAATTGATCAATTGATCAATCAAACAAACAAACAAACAAAAGATGAGCTGCACAAATATCTGTGTTTGATCACACACAATGGGAGTCATGACTTCAGAATACCCGCTTATAGCCAAGAAGACAGCTTGTCTTGTCGTTCACTGACAAAATCGTACCTTCTGTGTTGGTAGTGATAATGCATGATTGATCCTAAAAGTCCCAGCCACAGATTGCAGTTGAAATAAGCAAACCGGGCGAGGAAAGAGGAAGAGAGAACTAACCTCTATTTTCTCAATCAGGCCGCAGTAAAAGGTTTCTTGGCCAACTTTGAGCTCGGACACAGCTAGACGGATGGGAAATATGGTGCCATCCTTGAGCTGGCCCTCCACTACCCTACTGCAGCCAATCACCTGCAGCGGTGGCTTTCAAAAAAAAAAAGTTTTCTTCCCTGCAACCCGGGTAGGGAGGGGCGAACCTTTGGTATGCCAGTTTGTTGGTAGTTCTGCAGGTACTTGTTGTGCTGCTCTTTGTACGGGGGCGGACACAACATACTCACATTGTGTCCGAGCAGCTCGGCCGGTTTGGTGTAGCCAAACATGGCCACAGCGCACTGGTTGGCCGAACGTATGAGACCCTTCTTGTCAATTGTTACCACTGCCTTTTCCATTCTGAAGTTGATACGATGGTGTCCCCCCCCCAAGTTGTGTGTTTACCTTCGTTCCTTTTTTTTAGTTTTTTTTGAATTTCTTTGATTAAATAAATAAATAAATAAAAATAGTTTAATGGTAATAAAAATCTGAAAGGGTGCCGAGAGGGGGATGATAGCATTTAGAACATTAAGAAGGAAACTACAAAAATGCAACTTTTATTCTTTTACAATTCTGGTAGTGCTTGTACTGCTACTAGCCTCCCTTCAGTCTTGGGGTTGAGATATTATTTCTCAATTATTTGAAATTTATTTAAACATTTATGATTTAATGAGGCTGTCAGGTTCTTCCTTGAACATATACTGAAGGGACGAACTCCCGTCTCCTTATCCACACATAAACACACACACACACACACCACAAGGAGTGGTGGTATTTTGAGGAGTGGCAAAGGCGCAACACCTGAACAAAATAAAACTCAACGAGGAACTTCGTGGGTCAACTTGTGAAGAGTGGTCAAGTTAGCTTTTGTTCATTCTGCTTCTTCCCCCCCCGCCAACCAAAAGCCGGCCTTGCAATCCTCACATGCTCAAAAGATTGGTATGTGTAGCTTATAGATTTATTTTACCGGAGCACTTAGTGTGTTACCTTCATTGGTGCTCAGCAACTAACCTTTTCCTCTGCCAACTAGGCTGTAGTTGTGCTCCTATTCCTCTACACTGGCTTTTCTATCTATCCTGCCTGGTTGCAAAACCCTCTACACACATACAGTGTCCATATTCCTCCTGTGTATTTGTGTGATGGACAGCTCGACATATCTATTTGGCAGTTCACTCCGTAAAGTGCACAAGACACATCGAGAAAGACCAATACACAGAGAGCAGCTGCAGCAAAAAGGAAACAAAACGAACAAACACAAAAGTCTCTGGTTAAGGATCAGCATCATACTACTATTTATCTTTTTTTTATATCTCCTGTGCCTCTTTCTTAGCCGACCAGGAGCATTCCTATCACAGCCATCATCAATTCCTTCTATCTCGCCACCACCTCTTTCCAGTTCCTTGTCCCAGGTATCCCACTCCCTCCTCTCTAGCAGTGTTAGCCATTATTCTCATTTTTTCCCCTCAACAGCGTGGTAACACACACCTTGCACTCCGCCCACAACCACAGGACGGGGGAGAGAACTCAACCCCAAGCACGGCAGGAAATGGCAAGAAGCAGAGATTCGCATTTTGCACCTTCATCACCGATCAAAGTCTTATTTCTCCTGCCATCGTACTAGCTCAATCCCTGAGAGCGACTGGCACTTTGCATGACATTATCCTGATGGTGGAAACAAACAATTCAACCTTGCGCTCAGACCATCCCCTTCTTCGAAGATTCTTTGACGCCATAATTGAAACTACTCACATCCCTAACCCCTACAAGGTAGTGCGTTTCAACAAATTCACAGCCTGGTTGCTGACTCAATATGATAAAGTTGTATATATGGACGTGGACACATTAGTACTCCACAATGTGGATGACCTCTTTGATCGGCCAGAGCTGTCAGCAGCTCCTGATATATACTATGCTGAGAAATTTAACAGCGGAGTTATGGTTCTTAAGCCCTCTCAGGAGAAGTTCAAGATGTTAAAGGCCAGAGTGCATGAAGTCAAGTCCTACAACAAAGGGGATCAAGGATTCCTGAATGCCTTCTTTTCTGATTGGTACTCATCCACAGAGAAACGGCTGCCTATGGCCTATAACGCGATGGTATTCTTCCCCGAGACCTACAACGCCCCCAGTTGGTTTGATAGAGAAAATTTGCCAGAACTGTTGGGCCATCCCATAAAGATTGTCCACTTTGCAAACCCTTGGTTCAAGCCATGGAACATGGGAAGCAACTCTTCCTACAGCCGTTGGACAGAGCTCTGGTGGAAATTCAACAGGGTGATTCTTGCAAACGGCAACAATACCATGTCAGTTTCGCAGATACGGACTCTGCGCGAGTCCGATCCCCTTCTGTCACCTCTTCAGAAACCTTCTCCATGGCCAGGACTTTATGAGTCAAATTTTGGCTCAAAGGACAAGACCTCATCATCATCATCATCTAGAAGAAAAAATCCAAAACACCAGACCAGCAAACCAGATGTGGCTCTGGCAACTGTGCTTGCAGATGAAACTCATGCCACAGCGGCAGCAGTATGGGCCCTTACGTACTTAAAGATCAAACCTGTGCCCTGTGAGGAACTCCTGCTCATTGTGCCAGACACTGTTGATCCTCGCAATGTATTGTTTGAGAACTTCACGAGGGTCATCACGGTGAAGGCATTCGAACAAAATAAGCAGATGGACAAAAGCTTCTTGCTGCTGCACCTCTGGAATCAAACCGAGTATGAGAAGATCGTCTTCGTCGATGTGCTCAGTATGTTTGTTGACAATATCACAGGACTGTTTCGTGACTACCTACCATTCGCAGCTCCGTACCATGCCTACCCGCCGGACAAGTTCACTGTAAATGTGATGCTACTGGAGCCATCTAAGGAAGTGCTTCAAGGTACATTTTCTGAATTAATAGAACATCCCTACTGCACTCTAGCTACAACAAGCGACTCACCCTACCCCCTTAGATATGCTTTCCAAGGTGGGCAAGATACGTGGGACATGGGACCGTTCCTTTGAGGCCTTTCTCAATGCATACTACTCTTCGTGGTACCAGGTGGGGCTCCCTTCCTCAAACAAAGGCTTGCATAAACAGCTTTTCTTTCTACTCACCCTGGCTTATATTACTGTGGGCATAGTGGCCTGAGGCTCACAGAATAAGAGGAAACTATCATGTGAACTACTGGTTCAAGCCTGGCCAAATGAGGTTCTTTAAGCCGTGGAGGATAATACACTTCGATCACAATGCCCCTCCTTGGGGCCAACAACTTTATAACGTCAATGACCGAAAAATAGTTCGAAGGCAATGGTTTTCTGCCATGTGCCACGGCCTACCTCACGCCGCGTTACCGTCGAACCTGCGCCGCTACTGCCCTCGCCCCTACAAGAAGCCTCCTGTCCACCGCGCAGTGCCAGCCTCTTGATATATACATATTGATCAATAAAAAACAAGACGAAACGAAAGCCAAACAAACCTACCTATCTAACATTTATTTGTTTGTTAGCTACACAAAACCCATTGATTTGATGACTGTTGATGTGTCTTAGGGCACTCCTAGTATATAGAAGCCAGTATCCGATTGGCCTCATGTTGTGCACATGCACTGGCTCATCTATAGATGGAGGTTGGTCGTATATCTCCAGAGATTCGCTTGGGAGCAAAAATCAGGAGTACAATTAAAAGAGCGACGCTCTCTGGACACCCACCCACACACTTGACAGCTGTTTTTTTTTTTTTTTTTTCATTGGGCCACGTGAGTGCGTGCTTGAGGACACTTCTTCACGGTCATGGTTAAAACGATAGTTTTTTTTAAAAAAAAGAATTTTCCACACTCCACAAGCAAGTAGCAGTTGTGCACAACTACTTCAAGGGAGTGCTAATGGGGGACATGCAGCCTTGGTCCACAGCAATAATCATCTTGATGACTGTTTGGGTTGTGGTGGCGGAGTCAAGTCAGCAGCACCTTGTTCGACTCACAGATGATAGCTATGAGTCCCAACTGGCGCACAACCGCCATACAAACTCTTTCGTGCTTTTGTGAGTAGACTTCACTCTAATGCTCATTTAGATCCCCTCTCTGGTCTGACTACTTATGCACTGTGGGATTGAGGAGGCAGCTGCCACTCAAAGAAACCCTCTTGCAGCGAACAAACTCTACTAGCCCAGTGGGAAACTTTCGCCCTCACAGCAGATCCTGGCTTGCTGGTTGCCTACATTGATTGCTGGGCTTACCCCGGTTAGCACTCCAACGCCCTTCCCCAGTGTAGCTCATTAGTGCCGGCAAACTCACTTAGTTTGTTTCGTGTGATGGAAGATGCATGTCTTGACTTTAAGATCAAAGGGAAGTACCCAACGTTCATTCTGTAAGTATAGTACCACTCCAAAGCAACGTCCTTCCAACCGGCGCTTAACCTACTTTCCTTCTTCTGTGTAGAGTTACTCAGGATAACAAAAGGGTTTTATACGAAGGAGATCAACTGACGCCAGGGTCATGGGCTGGCTTCATAAAGGTCTAGTTTATATTTTGCATGACACACCTCTATCTCTTCAACACAAGACTCAACTAGGGAATGCATGATGTCCAGGAGATATTGCATGGCGAAGTTGTCCCCTTGGACTCTAAAAACTTTAATGAGAGCATGGCTACGGGCGATTGGTTTGTTGAATTGTAGGCCAGCCACCACCCATCCATTCTTCCCACCAGCAAATGCGCCAGGATTTATCTTTCCTTTTCTCTCTCTCCTCTCCTCTTCTCTTCTCTTCTCTCGAGCCATGCTCCCTGGTGTGGTCACTGTAAGCAGCTGGAGCCCGTGTGGAGAGAGTTTGCAGCGGAGCAGAAAGGAGAGATCAATGTCGCCAAAGTCGACTGCGTGGCTTCCAATGGTCCCTCCCCTCCTTTCTTTCGTTCTTTCTTGCTTTCTTGCTTTTGCGCACACGCCATTGATCCGCTCTGATGTTGTGTGAGATCGCCACAGACATCTGCAGTTTGCACGAAGTGAATGGCTTCCCTACAATCATCTTGTACGTACCCACCACACACACACACACGTTGCTTGTCTTTTGTGTT
This sequence comes from Acanthamoeba comandoni, assembly GCA_002025285.1. Taxonomy (NCBI): domain Eukaryota; phylum Discosea; order Longamoebia; family Acanthamoebidae; genus Acanthamoeba; species Acanthamoeba comandoni. The sequence continues at coordinate 3,119 of MRZZ01001334.1, read as the reverse complement.
TTGTGTTTTGTCCATCCCCCTCCTCCTATGGCCTTTTTGCTCAACCTCCTCAAGCTATTTTTCATCCCAACGCACACGCGCGCTGCCTTCTTCTGTCTGTCTGTGTGTGTGTGTGTGTGTGGAACGGAACGGTCACGCAACGCCACAGCTTCCACGATGGCGTGAAGTACGTCCACAAGGGGCCACGCACCAAGGAGGCATTCCTCAAGACTGTGAAGCGAGCACTCCGCCCTGACCAAGACCAGGAGGAAGAGGACCAGGAGGAAGAGGAGGAGGGCCAGGAGGAGGAGGAAGGAGAAGAGCAGCTTGAGACCGGATACCAGCTGAAAGAGGAGTACCGCAAGGAAGACGAACGCAAGGCACGCCAGTATAAAGAGACAGGAATCAACCCCGACGAGTATGACGTAGACCACCCGGTCCAGCTTGACCTCGAAGAAGTGGAGGAGGAGGAGGAGGAAGAGCCCTTAGAAGACGACGAGCTCTAAAAAGAAGAAGTTCCAAAATGCAAGGAGAAGAAGAAGTGGCCGTCGCATGCATCACAAAGTACCTTGTGGCCACAAGGTATATATGGCACTTGTCGTTGTCATCACCACCGTTCATCCACCATTTAATCTATTGATAGGAAATAAAAAAGTCACGCCACGCCGCGCACACACGCACACACAAGAGGCATATAGCGCCTCACTCCTATGCTAACGATGATGATGAATGAATGGCGGATGGTGATGATGATGCACGGTGGTGATGATGATCGAGATAGAGCTTTGTCTGTATGTCGATCACCTCAAGCTCCCAACAGCTCTGCCTGTCGGCTCCCGCGCTGCTCAGATCGACTACTTTCACTGCCACAACCCGCCGTTGGCCATCGCTCTCATACCCCTGTGGTCATCAAAAAAAAAAAAAGAACAAAATTCAAGAAATGCCCACCACCGTGTGGTGTGTGCATTGGGCAAGAAGAAAGGCGCGCCGTGCCACCATACCAAGCTGCCCACAACCATCAGGTACATGCCTGAAGAAAGAAGTTCTGTGGCATTAAATCACCTCCCCACCACCTCATGATACTCGTTTTGCTGCTTTGGGGAGGAGGGGGGCACCTTTGGCTCGGGACACAAAATGTCGTGCAGCCACCCTCGTTGTATCCACAAAAATGACCCCAGTCCCATCATCAAGCCACACACCATCTTCTTCTACTTCTACAACAACACCCTGCTCGAGCCACACAATATGTCACCCAGAACTCAGCGTGAGGGCATGTAGGTGCACCATACCTGGAGCCATGCTCTAGAGAAATCAACCTTGTCCAAGATGAAAGTATTTCTGAGGGGATGTATGGGCAAGTTTTCCAACTGGCTGATGAATAACTTTCTGCAACACATAGGCGGACCATTCAAGGGGCTGAAGGCCGCATCCTCCATGGCCCAGCCAGACACACACCCTTTTTTTTCCCCAAGAGAATGCATTAATTCAATTTAAAAATTTACCGAAAGTTTCGTTAAGGTGGTGGTGGTATGGGGGGGGGCAGTTTGCCGTTGTCGCGTTCCTCCTTCAGGTTGCGCTACCCACAACGACCAACAAATAAGAAGAACAGAACAGATCAAAGAAGAACCCTTTCTCAAATGACATCTCAGCCATCAGAAGCACAGCAGAGTAAGCCTCTCCGTGTGCCCCTTCCCCAAAAGCTTGTTGTAGGTGCAATAGCTGGTACGTTCACACATAAACACATCATCTACTACTTTTGAAGAAGATAGATATCATACTTCCACACACCTTGTGTACTGCCTTGGCGTTTTTTTAGTAAAATATGGTGCACTTCAGGAATTGTGGGTACTGTATGTATATTTCCAATAGACATGGTGAAGACAAGGCTTCAGAACCAGAAGATTGGAGCAGATGGGCAGCGCATCTACAAGGGCGCTCTTCACTGTTTCCAACAGATCGTCTCAAAAGAAGGTACACAAATCTTTAATAAATATTAAATTTATATCTCTCCTGATTATTTATTTATATTTTATGGCTCTGTTCCTCTTTGCGTTCATCACGCACTCTATGCTTCCTGCCAAAGGGTTCAGAGGTTTGTATAGAGGTCTGGGAGCCAATCTCATAGGTGTGACCCCCGAGAAGGCCATAAAGGTGTGCCCCCTGCAATTGCAATTGCAATTGTGGTTTCCTCGCGAGTCATTCCCTGTCTTTGTGCATGACTTGCTACTGTGCTAAATTGACTTGTGATGGTGTAAATCTATGTCAGCTGGCAGTTAACGAGCGGCTGCGTGAGGCCTTTGAGAAGCCCGACGGTTCCATTGCGCTTCATCATGAGGTAAGATCAACTGCTCGCCATCTTGTTGTCACAATTTTCTGTCTTCGCCCTGTTCCATGTAGTAGCCTACCTCCTGATGAGCAACTTTTCCAAAGTTGCAGGCCGTTCTTGAAAGACTAAACGAAGTATGGGTGGCGGGGTGCAGATACTGGCTGGGGGCGGCGCTGGTTTGTGTCAAGTCATTGCAACTAACCCTATGGAAATAAGTAACTGCCACAGCCCGTTTCATCACTCGTCCCTCAACTCTTCAGTGCTATAATCATTATTATTTTTGTTAATTCTCTTCTTCTCTGCCCCAAAGCGAAGATCAGAATGCAGGTGCAGGGCACCCTCGCCCCTGAGATGCGCAAGAGCACCCTTGTATGTATTGGTTTTCTGGTTGAATAGAGAGGGCACATTTCTAACACATGTACCATCACAAATACAGCAAGTAGTGAGGGAGATGGGCCTGCGCGGAGTGTACAAAGGGACGCCTGTGACGCTGTTACGCGATGTTCCCTTCTCGTTTGTGTTTTTTCCAGCATATGCCAACCTCAAGACTACTTTCTCTAACCCAGATGTAGACCAACCCAACGCACACCAAATACAATTCTATTATGTTTGTGGTTAGTGCTGTTGCTTGACTGACCAAAAAAATATCACCACACACACAGGGCAGCATCGGCATAGCGCGGTTGTTCGCGGCAGGCGCACTGGCTGGTGCTACAGCAGCAGGCTTAGTTACGCCGGCTGATGTGATCAAGACACGCATTCAAGTTCAAAATTCCAAGTACATGCTCCTCTAACTCGGGTTTTTTAACTGCCC
>MRZZ01001332.1:0-12580 GCA_002025285.1 Acanthamoeba comandoni | reverse complement strand
TTCACTTATTATTGTTGTTGAGTGCTAAAGTTGGCCAGAGCAGGCAGGATGCGGGTGTAAATCTCTATTCCCTTCAAGAACACRCGGGAGTTGATCTTCTCGTTGTGGTCATGCAGCAAGATRGGAGTGTTGTTGATGGGAGAGAAACCAAAGGCAGGGATGCCTGCCACCCTGATATAGCGACTGTCGGTACCTGGTTAGTAAATACACATACATATACATTGAAATATTAATAATGTATAAACATTTAATTAAATCTTTGTGTGTGAAGGAAAATGAAAGAGGGGAAAAAGCGGTGCTCGACCTGCAGGGAAGATCTCGGGCTCAAGCTGCACACCAGCGCTATTGCAAGCATCGCAGAACACCGCCCACCAGGGGTTCTCTATGGGATCCGTCGAGGTCACGGCGTGCGGTTGAGATTTGTAAACAAACTCATACGTGACTCCTTCCTCGTTCGTCCTGAATACCAATTGATATCAATTGATGAATCTCAAATACTGTCTTTTTGGCAAAGAAAGGCTCCTCTCTCTGTCTCTCTGTCTCTCTATGGAAAATGAACCATTCTTTCATCTTGTCCTCAAAGTCATCCAACGGCATTGAAGGAGGGATGCGAATGTCAAATCCGGCCTCAGCTTCAGTTGGGATCACGTTCAACGCATAGTTAATGCCGTCTGCAGACACGCCACCTGTTGATTTTCATTTTGATGAGAAGAGAAGAGAAATCAAAAGGCAGAGACATCAAAACAGATCTGTGACCATTGCATTGTTGGTCAGTGTCACCAACTTGTGTGGGCGATGGGCTATAGTTGATTGGTTGATACCTTTAAGCATAGTCAAGTTAATTGTTGTAACGTCTCCCAGCTTCTTGGCAACTGCATGTTGGCATCTGGGAAGGGATATGGAATAATTGTAATATACAAACAAACAAACAAACATGTTTTAAAAACTGGCTTTGTAAGAAGAGGAACTGAGAAGAATATATCAAACCCAGGGTGATCTGAAAGGAGGGCCTCTTGTTCTGCTCGGTATTGCAAGAAGCGGCCCACCACACGCAATAGCTTTTCCATAGCAGTATTCTGTATGAACCTGCTACCATGGCCTGTTGGGCCTGTTGCACGAACCTGATCATCACACACACCCCACACACATATTAACTACTGAGTTGTGCCCAACTATGTATGTGTAGTGTGCAGTGTGTGCAGTGTGTAGCGTGATGGTATGTGTGTAAGTGTGTGATATGTGAAGTGAGATTGTATCTTGTTAACAACCTTGCACCACCACACTGCTCGTTCTCCATAGAATACAGTAAACTTGTCTGTTGGGTTTGCGAGACCTTCGTCCAGGGCCAGCCCAATGTTGAGACTCTTGAACACAAACTCGTTTGCTACGAACTTGCCCATGCCCTCAGCTCCTCCTTTTGGGCCAAAATAATCAGATCTGGCAAATGAAAGGAGAAAAGGAGAAAAGATACCTATTTCCTCGTCAGGAACGAAAGTGAGGTGAATGGTTCGCTTGAGCTGCTTCTTCTCTTTTATGAGTCTCCTGATAGCAGCAATATACTGTATACAAACACACTGTTTCATCAAAAAAAAATGGTAAGCATTCAGGATTGGTGGCATAAACATCATGAAGGGGGGATTTACCTTCATGTCTTGGGTTCCTCGTGCAAAGATGTCTCCATTTTCATCCTCAACAGCACCAAATGGATCTACGTTCCATTTCTCATAGACGGCAGGGACAACGTCATAGTGGCTGTTGAGCAGAATTGATGGCAGCTCAGGCTCTTGGCCAATGAGTGAGCCTATTAAGATTGGCTTGTTGGCGATGAGTTCCACGATCTGGGTTTTAAGGCCTGCCTCTTCCAGCAACTGCTTGAGAAAATGGACTGCCTCATGGTATGCTCCCTTGGGCCCTTCAGCAGAAATAGTTTTAATCTGAAGAAACTGTTTGAAGTGCTGAAGGGAGAGCACATCCTCGTCGTTCTTGTGGGGCTGCATCTTGTGGGGGAGGATTGGTGTGTGTGTGGTGAAGACTTGTTGCAACAAACAAAAACCTGGATTTCCCTCGAAAAGAAATAAAAAGATAAAAAAATTAAATTTCTTAAAACCTTACCAGATGTTGTGGCCACATTTTTGTAATAATAATGTTGGATTAAAATACACCAAATGGTCCAAACCAGATTGTATTTTTCAATCCCAGGTTAAAAATTGTATAAGTTCTTCAAATGCAAAACAAAGGCCTTTCTGGCACGGTGTAGATCCCTTTTGCTCAAGGTATTTAGTTTCTGAAATTATCACAACTTTAAAGTTTGAATTTTTTGATTTCACAATCAAAAGACCATTCCAAAATCAAATAGTATTTTCAGTCAAGCCAATCTTTAACCAAAGATCCAAAAGTGAGATCTCCCCAAAAAGAGAGCAGCATCCCCGTGCATCGAAAGTCCACCATCAGAGGGCACTTGACTTGTGGCCAGGCAATAAAATTAATCTACCATGAGCGAAGATTGTGACAGAAAGAACTCTGATTTCCACATTAAGGTGGACTTGCATACTCATATCTTGCCCAAAGACCTCCCCGACTTGCAATCAAAGTATGGCTATGGAGGCTGGATAAGCTTGGAGCATCATAAGCCCTGTTGTGCAAAGATGATGATCGATGGCAAGTTTTTCAGAGAGATTGAACATAATTGCTGGTCGGCCGAGCAGCGCATTCGCGAATGTGACAGAGATGGCATTAATGTGAGGCTACCCCGCTCATGCACCATATTATTATTTATAATAATTAATCATCCCCCCCCCCCCCAAAGGTTCAAGTGCTTTCTACTGTTCCAGTAATGTTCGCGTATTGGGCACGCCCAGAGCACACACTTGATCTTGCGCGCTATCTCAATGACAACATAGCGCAAACAGTTGCAGAGAATCCAAAGCGCTTTGTGGGTTTGCTACTTCCTGTGCCACGGTGCCATTCTTATTTAATGATTAAAAACTATTTTTTGTCCCTGCTTTTTTTTTGTTGCTAGGATTGGGAACACTGCCCATGCAAGCGCCAGACCTTGCCATAAAGGAGCTAAGGAGGTGTGTTCAGGACCTCGGCCTTGCTGGAGTGCAGATCGGCTCTCATGTCAATGAATGGAATCTCTATGCTGAGGAGCTCTTCCCTATCTTCGAGGTAAACATCTTCTTCGCTTGCAGCTCTTTTTGAGAGAGAAGAACTCCATACTGATACACACAAACAGGAAGCTGAAAGGCTAGGCGCATGCATTTTTGTTCATCCTTGGGGTAAAAAAACTTGATATAGCTTGCACGCATCTTGAAAATTCTGTAATTAATTTGAACTATTTATTCTCCCTGCAGACATGATGGGCCAGAAGAACATGAGCAAATATTGGCTTCCTTGGTACATATAGCTTGTTTGTATTATGACTTCAGTCAAAAACTCACACTGATAACTATGTTTGAATTGTGTAGGCTAGTGGGCATGCCTGCAGAGACAAGCTTGGCCATATGCTCCATGATATTTGGAGGAGTCCTGGAGAGGCTTCCAAACTTGAAGGTGGCCTTTGCTCATGGGGGTGGCTCTTTTCCTGGGACCATTGGGCGCATTGAACACGGCTGGTGACAGTTTTGCAAAAGGCTTGTTTCAGTTCAAGCAAGACTTTGTTTTGCTCACTTTGTTTTTTTATACAATAATACAGGGATTGCAGACCAGATCTGTGTGCTATCGACTGCAAACGCAATCCTCGTGAGTACTTGGGTATTGTATATCTCACAACTTAACTGATTTGGTTTTGGGACTTCTGAACGCAATGCACACCCTGACTGGTTTGGTGTCTGTTTTGTTTTACATGAAAAGGCAAATTCTGGGTTGATTCTTTGGTGCACGATACGGACTGTTTGAAAGGAATCGTTAAACTCTTTGGTGAAGACAAAGTTGCTCTGGGTTCCGACTATCCTTTCCCACGTAAGAACATATCAAAACTAGTTATGCTCTCAAGCAGTTGTCTCTTCTTCTTCTAACATGCATCAACATTCATGATGAAAATCATCATCATCAGTTGGCGAGGGTCAGCCAGGCAAGTTGATAGAGAGCACGAACGACTTTAGCAAGGAAACAAAAGCTAAGCTGTTGGGAGAAAACGCTTTACAATTCTTGGGCCTCTCCAAAGAGAAGTTCTTGCCTGATGTGGACCATTAAGAGATGACCCACACGCACACTGGAAGATTGGCTTTCTTTCTTTCTCTTCTTCTTCTTCAACTTTTGTTGTGATGCGGTAGGGCTTCTTTATTTTCTTTCGAAGACACACATTTGTACAATATTTGTCATTGCTTGTTTGTGCTCAATCGTTGGCCCAAAGATCAAAGTTGTAATCATCATCATCATCATCTGCATTCCTTTTTGTGTTGCCATCTTCCTCTTGTTCTTGCACACACGCTTTTGTTGTTGATGATGTGCTTGACACGAGATGGCTTGCACAGGGGGCGAGCTCCCAAATGCGTTTGGTTTCCTTCCACTTGTTGTCTGAATCTCTCAGCAATTCATGCAATAAGAATGGTTCAGCCTCTTGTGTTTCTCTCTTCACTGCAAGAGTCAGATCAGTACACTTGCAGAATAAAGTTAACAAGGCAGGAGGGGCCTTGAAGGTGTTCAACACAACGAATAAGTATCTAGTTTGGTTCCAAGTTCGGTTGAACCAGAAGAAAGCCCTCCATCATTAGAATGATGTCTTGGCAGCCTAATCTTGGGCCTCCCATGACTGGCTCTCTGCCTTGGACCCCACAGGGAGTGGGAGATCCCTACAGCAATTACCAAATGCCTCAGCAGCAGTACCATGCTTCTTCAACGCAGCAGGGAGCTTTCACTCCACCCTGCCAGTATCCTGAGCCCACAATGCCATTTCCCTCACCAGACTCATACCCTCCAACAACCGAGTTTGCAGGGCTCTCTTTAGTAGAATCTTCGCCTTATGAAGGTCTGTGCTTCTGCAACAATTGTAATTAAAAAAACATGTGTCTATCAATTACTCATGGCATCATCTTGAAACATAGGCTATGCAGAGCAACCACAGTCGGCTTACGTGCCTCAGCCACCGCGGAGCTGCTATCCAGACCCACCAAATTTTGAACAAACAACGCGCGGGGCAGCTGGTGGCGAAGAACTCTATCCACCCTACTCAGCTAACGCTGTGATGCCCACAATCCAGCCTGCACAATTCCTCCCTGGTTTTCGTAAGTGTCAAATACTAGACCAACCTTCTGATATCTTGTCATGAACTCACCTGCAGGTATCTTTCCTTTCCAGGACTCGAGGCTAGTGACTATGGAACTGGAGGATATCCGGCCTCTTTTATTCCACCTGCCATGCATCTTCCAAGTCAGGACGATGGGTGGCAGGAGCGGCACCCCCAACTTGACGATGATGCCGCCCCAGACCCCTTTGATTGGGAAAGAGAATGGGGCAGGACAAGGTCTGTTGGACCCTTTAGAGATAGAGGAGGGTTTCAGAAAAGAAAGGCTCTGCTCATTGGGATCTGTTACAGAAATTCCAGCAGACCTTTACGAGGTATTTTGCTTTTCAAGGTACTTCTTGATGGTAGTGAGGGTTAATTTAAGTTGCTTTGAAAAGGATGCTATAACGATGTACAGAGCATGAAACGATTTCTGGTGAAAAGGTTTGGCTATCCTGATTCTCCAAATTCCATGGTAACTATTCCAGTTTTGATCTGATGGCTTCCTTTCACAAGTTATTAACATTCGACTGATCCAGGTGATACTAACCGATGAAGCTTGGCAAGCAGCTGAATTTCAGCCAACAAGAGCAAACATGATAAAATGGATGAAATGGCTTGTGAGAGATGCAAGAGCAGGGGATAGTTTGTTTTTYCATTTTTCAGGCCATGGTAGCCAGATGCCAGATACAGGTAAGCACCGGCCTTTCTGTTGCAATCTTTTCCTTGGTTGATTGGAAAATGACCACCGCCTAGATGGTGATGAACTTGATGGCCTCGATGAGACAATCTTACCCTTGGATCATCATACAGCAGGCCAAATAGTGGATGATGTAATTATACCCTTATCATTCCTACCTCCTCAATAAGCTAACAAGTCTTCAACCTCTTGAATTGGACAGGAATTACATGATATAATGGTAAAGCCTTTGCCCGAGGGAGCACGGCTCACTGCCATATTTGACTGTTGCCACTCGGGCACAGCCCTAGGCACGTGGCTCTCTATCAACACACAAAATTAACAATTAAGATTAACTTAACTTTGGAACTACTACTACAGATTTGCCCTATGTCTATGATGAGCAAGCGCGAATTGTGTGTTCTCCTCAGATATGCCTAGATATTGCTACGCAGCAGGAAAAACAGAGACTACACCAGCACCAACAGCAGCAGCAAGGAGACAACTATCAAAATGCATTTCAATTTTCAAAGAGGAAGAAAAGAGGAGGTAGTATCACATTGGCCCATGCTCAAGATACATTTGCTTGACATTATCTCACCCATTGTTTCCTTTAGGCCTGTTGAGGCATGTTTTAAGGGAGATAATGAGCTTGCAACATATGTTTTGTAATGCCAGAGAAATCCCAGGAAGTGGAGGAGTGCAGCCCAGGTTCAACATCGAAGCCCAGATGAAAAAGATCTCTCCCGCAGATGTCATCATGTTTGCTGGATGTAGTGATGAACAGACTTCAGCTGACACAGAAATAAGGGGTACGCTTATTTATATATATATATATATATATCTTTAAAGAAGAGAATGCTAAGACGGAGATGTTTCTTGGGCACCATTAGGCTTCGGTGAGATTGGAGCGATGAGCTATGCGTTTGCTTGCTCGCTAGCAAGCAACACTGAGGGTCTGTCTTACTGTCAGCTGCTGGGCAATATGCGAGAAATCTTGAGGAAGAAAGGGTTCTCTCAAAAGCCTCAGCTCTCCTCTTCACACCCGACAGATATGGACCAAATGTTCATCATGTAGCGCTCAATAAACCCTTTTGGCACTGCCCATTTCTGTCTTCCATACAAGCATTGGAGGGCGATTCTCCCCAGTTTTAAAATGGCCCAGAAGAGCCTTGGAATGTCTTGTGCACACCCTTCAGAGTGTGTTGTTGTTGGTTGCAGGCAAGTGCGTGACTTGGACTGCACTGGTCACATTTTTGCTCAAATTTATGGTCTGCTCTGCAGAGCTCGGAGATCTAAAGAACGTGATGAAGGAGGAGTGTGTTTCCTTTTCGTCGTTTTTGTCTGAAAAAGGAAAGATGTGAAGAGGAACGGAGAGGTGGGGAGGAGGGGAAGGAGGGGAAGGAATAGACGTTTGGTGGGGGGGAGGGGTGATTTGATCAAGAAGTCCTTTTAAGGTAAATGCCTTAATGAAACTGACAAAAAATGTTTTAGCGAACGCCCACACTCACCCCACACCCACAACAGAGGGCCTTCTTTCCCCTTCCAACAAGGTCACCAAACGATTGAGCAGGAGCACCACCACCACTTCAAGTGTGGCCCCAAAGATGCGTGCCACACGAGCCTGTTCGCAATGCAAGCTTGCGCATGCTGCGTGCGATGAGGCAAGGCCGTGCCAAAGATGTGTTCAAAATGGCACTCCCAAGTTGTGTTCCGATGTTGCTAGCCGCAAAAGAGGACGGCCACGCAAAAGCCAGAGTGCAAACATGGAATTGAAAAACACCAACAACACGCAGCAGCAGCAGCAAATCCCTGCCACCAAAAGGATTAAGGTCACCCACAGTAAGTTTTCATTTTTAAACAAACGTTTGCCAATTATTTCTCTACCCCCCCCCCAAACAAAAGGAGCAAATTGACAAATTATTTGGAATTGTTTATCCCAGATCAGCAAAAAATATGCTTCTTTGTGATTGTTGATAGGAATTCTCTTCATTTGTAAATTCAGTTCCTTTGGCAGGGCTGCCGCAGGTTCCTCCCCCTTTAGGGAATGTAAGGCCCTTGGCTGCGAAAGTGATCCTTCCCAACCTTGTCCCTCCCCTCTTGAGCCCCCGAGAGGCATCATCTTCCCCTTCATCATCTCCTCCTCCGAAAGCTCCAACGCCTGTGACTTCACTCTCACAGATTGGGCGCCCTCCCACCTCCTCGACTATTCCCTCGCCAAAAAGTCAGGGTTCACCTTCGCACATACCTCACTCAATGTCTGATTCTCAAGCATCTGGACTCTGTGCTCCTCTTGCTCAAACCAGCGCCAAAGGCTGTAGAGGCAATAATGGCACGAACTCTCAGCAAAAGCCTGTTTGGGAATCGGTACTGGCTCTCCTCGTTGAAGAGGTCAAGGAGCTTAAGAGTTGTGCAAAGCAAATGAACAGCGAACAGCAGGAGATGAGATGCCAGGTCAGGCTGCTTCATGACAAACAGAAGCAGCAAGAAAAGCAGCAACAAGACGTAGACGCAAAGCTTAATGATCTAATGAGATTGGTTCGCTCTCATGACTCTCCGAAATATCCCAGCCCTGTACAGAGAACCCCATCTGTTCCCTCTAGGAAAGAGATCTTGGATTTTCTTCCCTTCCTCGTAGAATACGACGTGCCTAACGGCTCTGCAGCCTTTGTTTTGGATGACTTGCGAAAACCTTTCATTGTTATGAAAACAATTGGCAACATTACAGGTACATTTCTGGTATCTGCCCCCGTGGAAGACACTATTAGGCATCTTCCAGTAATAGCCTTCGTAAATGATACCTTTTGCAAGCTTGTTGGATATCCCAAGGTAAACTTGTTTCGTTTGCGTATGCACAAGACGATCATCCTTTTGATCCGTCCTCACCTCTTTTCTGTGGATTGTACGTCTTTCACTAACAGGAAGAGCTTGTGGGGCACAAAGTTAACAAAGTATCGCTCCCTGAGGACCGAGTAAGGGCCAAGTGTGCTTCTTTTATTATGCAGAGGACTAGCATGCGCTACTGCGAGCCATTTGTGGTGGATCCTTTGTTTTTAACAAAGGACGGCAAAGCACTTCGCACAAACTGTCACACCCAATTCTTCTATGACTCGAACCGTGAAGTCAAATGGAGCATTCTTTGTGTTGACAGGATCATAAGTGAGCATTCGCTTAACACACCGAAGCATGTTGCAGAATATGCATCTGATTTAGTTGCATTACGAAGCGAGAAGCAACCGGGACAAACTCTTTCACCAGCTGCAACGCGGCCCAACTTTGGAATGAACGAACAAGCTACGCCTCCTCATCGAGGATTTGCCATGAAAAACATTGTTGAGATCCCAAAGGGCGAGCACCTGAATATGTCGAGAGAGGTACACAAGGTGGCAAGTGTAGATAACAGGAGTCCTGAAAGTTACAACAGGAGTCCGCAAGCAAGAGAACCTTTGCTGATGCGAGATAGAGGCAATGCAGGACCCAATCAAGCGTCAAGCCCGATTACAAGAAATGTGGACGCTTTAGCAGGCCCAGCTGCGTTGGCCAGCGTTAGAAAGGATCAAAATAGAACAGAGAACAGCAAACGAATGGATCAGAGCACTCGAAAAGTATTGCCCTCGTTTGCAAACTTTGTTCATGAAAGTGTTACACATCCTTTGGCAAGGCAATCAAGAGATAGTGGAGAGCCGGGGGAACCTGTACAACCACCTAAATCAGAAAGGCAAAGAAATGGGGATAAAGCGGAGCAAGGAGCAGGAGCAAGTGGTGCCAACATTAGCCCAGAAGTGGAGAGCAGCGAGAGGCTTGACATGGAAGGGCGAAGCGTCTCAGATTTTAACGATTTCCTATCATTCATGTCTGCTGCTCGCGGAACTGCTGCTGGCCAGTACTGACGAAGGCGCTGGCAGATAGAGTGAACAAACGAAAAATAATGAAGAAAAAAAAAACCTGGGTGAGTGTAACAATCACAACCACACCAAAACAAAACAAAAAGTGAAGAACAGGAAAGAAAGGAAGGGCGGCTGTTTTGTCGTGTACACAGAAAGAGACTTTTTTATTATTATTATTTTTAATTGTTCCTCGTGCAATTTGCAGCCTTGGTTGGCCCAAAAGCAGACAATTTCTTGCATTGTCTGCAACAGGCGGCAAATTGCACGACTTAACAATTTTTTGAAGCCACCTTAAGCGATTCCAAATGGCAGGCGCCTGCAATCAAAAAAACCCGCCCCCCCCACCCACAGCCCACCTCCAGGCAAGCCCACACACACAACTCTTGTGACAAGTTTTCAATTTATTACAACATGAGGAGGGCTTCCATTCTCGGCGCCAAGTCCTTTGACTTGAAGACTGTTGTTGTACAGCCCGTTAGGACCATCGAAAGGTTTGCGTTTTGCTCCGTTCTCGGTTGGTTAAATTTCAAAGCCTTAATGGGGTTATTTTGCGGGTGACAATCAGGAATGAGCTTGGCCCTGTTGGTGTGCGTTTCTATCCTGGCAACTTGAAAGAGTGTTCGTGTCCCTTTTAGCCAACTCCCGCACCTCTTAGCTTTAAAAATACAGGATCTCCCATGAATTTACACTGACTTTAATTGCCCACAGTGCGTCTCAGGCTTTCTGCCATCAAGAACATTAAGAAGATCACCTCGACCATGAAAATGATTGCTGCATCCAAGCTCAACAAGGCCCAACAGAATCTTTACAAAACACGTCCCTATGCGGCCACATCTCAGCGTTTCATGAACGAATTTTTCCCTGTTCCTGAAGGTAACTCTAGTAAATATACATTATCTCCTCAAGCGCTTGAGGAGTTGGGTGAATGATAGTGGGTGCTTAACCGGAAAAATGAACAAATTTAAAGGCGAAGAGTTTGCTTTCGACACTTCCAAGAAGAATTTGCTGATCAACATAACCTCTGATCGTGGGTTGTGCGGTGGTGTCAATTCTACCATCATCAAGGCCAGCTTGGCTTTGATCAGACAGGTGCGCCCCCCCCCCTGCTGGCAGCATTTTTTTTTTTGGGTGGACACAATGAAGTGGTGGTTTCCATGGCTAAACCTAACAACACATCCTTCCCTCATATATAGAGCCCTGAAAACACCAAATACTTCCTTTTCGGAGAGAAGGCCAGGGCTGCTCTCCAGAGAGAGTGGAACAACAACTTCACCTATGTTGTTTCTGAAGTTGGTGGCAACAAGAAGATCTCCTACAGCGACGTCACTCAAGTTGTCGACCTCCTTGCCAAGCAGGATTTTGAACAATGCACTCTGCTCTTCAACTCGTAAATACCCCTCACGCAAACATTCGTTTCATTTGAAAAAAAAAAGACAAAAAAAAAAACGAAGTCTCGTTTCGCAGCCAATGCTTTTTTTTGGGGTTCGTTCTCTGATCGTTCTTCTTGTCGCTGCACAGGTTCCAATCCGTAATGGCATTTGCTACGTTCAAGAGACCTTTCCCTTCGCCGAAGACCTTTGCTGAGGCCGAAAAATACTCAGAGTACGAGTTTGAGGCCAACAACGAAGAAATTCTCAACGACTACTGGCAGGTACACTGATCAACACACACCTCCTATCGTGTCTCTGTGTCTGTGTATGTGTCTGTGTGTGGGTGTTGATGAGAGACTCTCAATAGCTTTGAGGTTTTAATGCACACACGCATATTGTTGTTGTTAACTTAAATCTTTGTACATGTAATTCTCTTTGTGTCTCTCTTTTTTCCCCTCTCTGTATTGGGGCTCCAACAGTTCACTTTGGCGAATTCGATCTTCTCTGCTCTTACGGAGAGTCAGACTGCTGAGCTTGCCACTCGTATGACATCTATGGACAATGCCACAAAGAATGCCTCAGAGGTCTTGAACAAGCTGACCGTCAAGTACAACAGAACCAGGCAGGCCGCCATCACCACCGAGTTGACCGAAATCGTGTCCGGTGCTGCCGCGATTGAGGAGCAGGCCTAAACCACAACCCACCACCCACCACCCACCACCACAGCATTAATGGCGATCTGCCCAATAATTGCGCGTTTTGGGCTCTTCTCTCTTTTCTTTGGATTTGAGCTCATTTCGGCTTTGATATGTTTATTTCACTCAGTTTTTTTTTAAAGTTTTAAATAAAAATAACATTGGACACGACGTGACATGACAACAACAAATGGTTTTGATATTAATTTATTAAGATCATCACATTATGTACAGATTATTTCCCACAGAAGAGGGGGGGGGTGCGCAGCTGCTCAGACATTCCTTGACATGACCGCGTAGTCTGAGAGAGAGAAGAGAACAGTAACACATGCATACATACACATAAGGTGGTTAGAGGATGGTTAGTTAGGGGGGGTCACACAAACCCTTAGTGTGTGTGGGTTGTGTTGATATGGTCTCTCTCACTTACCTTCTGCTGATTCTTCAGACGCATAATTGATGGATCCAAATTCGACGTATGAATCGTCATCGGGGTTTATTGAAACGCTGGACAGCTGGTCATGGTAGTCGGAGAGAGTCTCCAAAATGAGACGGAAGCTCATTCTTGATGAAATCGCCACACGCACAGACACACAAAGCAAGCAACATTGTTGCAGTTCGAATCATCAATTATAAGAACTATTATTGATAGGAAGATTGGTGGTGTGAATCGGTTAATTACCTTTGGTGCGGGTCATCCAGCCATACAGACAGCATGATAGATT
>MRZZ01001324.1:0-14147 GCA_002025285.1 Acanthamoeba comandoni | reverse complement strand
GGTCTAAGTCAGTAAGCTGCGCAGCCAGAATGCTGAGGGACACCTCCCTGTGGAGCTGAGGATGATCATGATGATGATCATCATCATGACCATGACCATGAGGAAGATGATTCATATCATGATGATGATGATGAGGATCATGATCATAAGGTATAGATGGTGGCGATGATGGGGATGGGGATGATGTCATCACCATTTCTGGTGGTGGAGCAGGAGCTAGGCCCATTGCCATAGGTGCGGGTGGTTCACCCAGCATGGTTGGCGAAGGCAGGAAGAGGTTGTCGGACTGCTGCTGTTCCTGCTCCTCCTCTCTGCTGTTATACAGCTCTTCAAACTGCTGCTGCTCGTCGGGCTGATACGGCAGATGGCCGTGCTTCCAGGACGTCCGCGCCCGCGCCTTCCGTACTCCTGGTTGGCTTTGGGAAGACACTAGGTCGCTTTGCAGAACCTGCGCAGCACGATATCCCCACACACAGAACAAGAGTCGTTAATGAACAGAATGAATGCGTGTAGAGCAGATCCACCTGACATTCAAATGAAACCGCTAATCTACAATCAAGGTGGGCTGCCTCCAGTAACAAATTTTTATGTACAGGTAGTTTTGGGTAGTTACTTTTTCCAAGTTACTGCTAACAAGCGCCTTGCCACGGTCTTGCGAGTTCCAGGGTCGCTCTTTAAAGCTTGGCAGCTCTGAGTAAGTTTTGTCCACTTCACTGCAAGATGCGCATAATATTTTAAAACAAAGGGAGAAGATAATGCATTATAATTACCCTTAATATGTAGCTTTGAAGTGATGATACCTGGGCATATGATCAAGCAGACGAGAGATGATCTTGAGGCCTCTCTGCCAATGGGGGCCATCTTGTTGTTTGGCGACTGCAGCAAATAGGGCCTGGTGCCCTTCTGAAGCCAATCGAGACTGAGCCCAGTCCAGATTGGTAACTAAGCCATAAATCAAATCTAGTATATGCTTGTGGTATCGGGGAGGCCCTATGTTTTGTAAAAGTAATATGCATATTACTACATAAGGACGGATGTTTCAAGTATAAAGCCTGTCCCTTACCAACTTCCAGCATTTCTGAAAGCAATTCAAAGCAGTAAATCTCCTCACGGGGGAAAAAATAGCTCGCTATGAGGGAACCAAGTTCCTTCGCAAAAATTTGTTCAGTGGAATAGCAGGCCTTAAAAAAAAGAGCAAAAAATGATTATTCATTTAACACCATTGCTACATTGCACGCACAATCAGCAGAAAAGGTACGAACTGGGACTAAAGGTGGCCTTACCTTAGAATAGTTAGTGAGTATTCCTGCAATGTCACGAAGCTCTACTTGATTCAGCACGTCAGCCAACTGGAGTGCCCTTTCTGCAGCTTCAGGCTGAGCGATGCCATAGGTGGCCATCAGCCATGGTCCCACGCTCAACTTCATTTTTTTTCAAAGCCCCACACCACAACCACACATTTACTTTTCAAGTTGAATTTATGGTTATTGCCACTTTAAAAAGGAGTTACGAGTGAGGTCAGGAATCTTCTGTCTAGATTGGGGTGGATTTCAATCAGTCGATTGTCTACGTCCAATGATAGCACTCGCCATATCAGCTGCAGAAGTATAAATCATAACATGACACACTAAACCAAAAAAGGGTAAAGTATGTTACAGTAGTTATCAAACCTTTATTGTATCAGGCTCTGTGAATTCAGAAGTAAGGCCTTTTAACAGCATTGGCAATATTCCCCGGAAGTGCTCCCTTCAAACAATATGAATATGGTATTAATAGTGGTGTGCGCCTGGAGCACGGGGAAGGGAGATGTTACATATTTTTGGGCATGCAGTTAAAAAAAGTGGTCGCTAACATTTGAGTTGTTAAAGTCCAACGCATTTAGATAGGCCTCCAATACTTTTACAGCATCTGTGCACCATTAAGGTGAAAATATTCCCTGCGTTCTATTAACAGTTTCTAACAGGAGCTTAATGATACCCTGTGGGTATTAAGTAACAGGATACAAAGATATTCTTGTGGGTAATCTGAATTAAACATGCATATGGTGGCCCAGAATATCTGGTGGAAGTCCAAGAGTTCTTCCGCTGGCGTTACTTCAATTATTGCCTTAACCAATATCACAATTAGCACGAAGAAGAAAAAAATCAAGTACGGACTCATTACCATAAACACTTGCATGATATCTATGGCAAGACCAATTTTGTCCAGAGGCCTTTTGGTAATATGTTTATGCAGGATATTGAGAATGTCTGAAACTGCTTCGTCTGACAGCCTGATTGATGAATGAATTAACAAATAACTGCAGTGCATTTCGAAAATGCTTATTGTGAAGAGCTTATTACCTGCAACCACCACGAGTAAGTAGAGCATGATAAACATGGAAGGATCGGTATACATAGTGAGCTGGCACCCGTCCTATCTTGCCTGCCCAACTTAGAGCTACTCCGAATGAAAGAGAATTGCTAGAAATCAGATACAAGGACTCTTAGGCGGTAGAGAAACATTTAGTAACCTTCTTTCCCCCATGTTGTTGGAAGTTCCGGGAAGAAAGAAAGCAGCCGCACTATGCTACCAACACAATCAGCAACCTTCTTGGCGCTGGCCACCTCTAGCATCACAAGGGATGGGTCCTAGGATCGCCCAAATCCCTTGGTTATTTGAAAGAGCAAAAAGTTGACTTGTTTGTTGTGTATTGAGAACATCAAACCTCGTTGTCCCAGGGGGCAGCTTCGCCAAGACTGTCGATGTGGGCCAGAAATTGGCTTGCCTGAGAGCCCTTCTCCAGCTTAGCCACTGAAGATCAATCAGTATCATTTAAAATGTCTATATTCACAAGTTCATCAAATACAGAGAATAATACCTAAAGTTGTGGAGAGAGGATATATAATGTTTGTTAGCAGGTGCTTGGCGCACTTTACTGTAAGCTTGTTATTGGAATCAAGAGTCAGCAAGACTGCATGAAGCACGGCCTGAAGATGACTGGTTAGGTCGCCAATATGTTCTATGGCTAGATCTGTTCGATATTTGAAACCAGCATAACAAAAAGGAAAGGAAAAAACAGTTTAGCTATTTAATGAAGATCTATTCTTCAAAGGAAGAGGGCATACCGATTAACAGAATAATGCAAACTTCAAGGGAAGAAAGTGGATGAGGCATAGTCTTATCTGGATGTACTATGTCCCTAAAATCCCACCTTCTGCGGGAAGATAACTTAATAATATCTCGATTGGCCATGTTTTGGGGCTCTTCTTCGGATAGTTTTACTGGTGTGGTATCATTGAGGCCGTTTACTAGCTCATTAATTGTTAGTATTGGGTTGACCCGGCCTGAATAAATGCATGACATCAGTATGTAAGCACTAACTTGTTCGTAGACTTGTAGTACCTAAATACACAACTATCTTGCGTGCTGTTGGTAAGAAATCCTCATTCCTCTTTGAAAATAACAAAACCAATGAGCTACACAAAGGAGTTGACAGGAATAATATTAAAGTAATGAAAGGTTCAAGAATAATATACCGTTGAAGCTATAGTTTGTACGAGAAAGTTAATGATTAGGGGGGCGTTTGTGGCTGCATTATGTGCCAAATGGCTCCAAATTTTCTCCAGTAAATGGTACATTGTTGCACCATGTACACTCGTCAGGACGGCTAGCCTCTGCATCAACGCACGAGTTAAAACTTGGTTTAAACGAATTTGTTTTTTGGTGTGTGACTACTGACCCTAAGCAAGCTTGTGGAGTGTTCTGGAGAAATCTGGGCTAGATCTATGTCCAGAAGCCAAGGTGGGAGGCAGTACAGCATTGCTCCATGGCAATGATCTCCTTAGAGTATACAAGAAAGGAATCAGTCGACGGAAAACTCACGATGTAAAATGTACGTAATTTATAATACCTGTAGTAGTAATACGTTGCCATACGGCATCAAACAGCTGAAGTGCCAAATGCGCAAAATCTTTGGCCAGCATAGAAGAAATCTTGTACTGGAATAATAAAATAGTGTATTTATGAGATTCCTTGAGAGTAAGAGAGGCGGCATATTTCTACCTGCAAGGTAACTGCTGTATCATGAACGCCTGTAGTGGGACTGATGTTGTATTTGTCATTTCCCACAACAAAGCCAAGCAGAGAGAAGGCAGTCTTGCGCACATCATACATCTGGCATGTATAAAGGATGATTAAGAAGTGGTATTTTTTACTCTTCAAACGTAAGAAAAAGAAAATTTCATATCTACCTCGTGTGAAAGTCCAATTAGGCACAAGTTGATAGCCAGAGGCAGCTCTATGCTTGTTTGGGTTTGGGTAATAAAGTGTACTGCCGAGACAAAGTAGCCTCTGCTTACCCTCATGCATTCATGAAAACACTTCATTAAAAAAATAATGAGAATTAGGCACTTGGAAGAGCAGTGTCATTGAAATAGTATAATACCATGTCGATGGCAAATGATAAAAATGATTCTTGATGTGGTGTATTGCTTTTAAGGAATGTCCACACAGCTTCCTCTCCAAGGGAATTCGCCTGCGATACGAACAGAAAGGATTGATATTAACTTTTTTTTTAAAAAAAAGCATAAAATTAACGCAATACCTTAGCATCAGAGGTTTTGAACATTTCTGATATCCAAGAGAAGATGGGTCCATTCTTATTTAGGCTTTTCTCAGCCTTATAGAAGTCTCCCCCATGGAGCAGAGATACCATTGCCTTCAAAGCTGCGTATTGTAAGGTGCGCGCTCTTTCATCTGCACCAGATTCACCCTGAATATATCAAATATGGTCAATAGATTTGGTACCAATGACAATCTCCTACTAAGTACAATACCTTAGCGAGTGTATTAGTATCTGTCGTTTCCTTGGTTGTAACACACTCAGGAGAATGGCCGCAATATTTGGATGCAAACAAGAACAACTTCTTGCGATATTGCTGTATTTTTTCAGTTTAAAAAATAATTAGGATAGGAAGAAAAACCAATACAACATTAATGGCACTAGTACCTTGGGAAAGCTTTCTTGAAGCTTGCTCGGAATACCAGCTTGAATCTCCCTCATTACAGACGAAATTACGAAGAAAAAGTCATATCTGAGTGCCAGCAGCTGCTCTGACCACTCTCCAACAACATTTTCCAGGTAAGCCTTTGTTTGCTTTTATTTGTGGTGGGAAAATGCCAGTCAGGTTCATACGTGTCTCTTGTGACTGTGCGCGTCGTTGACTTGCAAATAGAGGTACCTTTATCCAGTCAAGATAACAGTTCAAAAATGTCAAGTTGTTATTGAATACAAAGTGTCCGGCAAAGCGCTCCGCAGTAATTCGAAATATTACTATTGGAACATTTGAAAATCAAAATGGTTAGTGAAAAACATTATAAACCCCATAGTGCAAAATTAATTCGCCGGCAAAGCGATTTAAGCGATAGCTGTTTATTGAAGGATGATTCATACATGCTATCTGGCAACGCAAGACGAAGGTCGGATCCTTGGTGGAGCGAACTTTAGGGCGAAGACTCTGGTAAACCTCTATGTTATAAGAATCTAACGCTTCGAATAGCTGAGGATACAATCCCGCAGACACACTTGCAAGCGCCTGTTCAAAAATATGAGCAAGAGGAACAACGGACAAAATGAAACTACAAATGGAGTGAATAGGACAGGTACAAGAACAAGGGCGGAGGAAAGTGGCGGGGATGCTTTTAGGAAGCGCAGTATGGTGCCGAATATTAGTGTTGGGTCTACGCCCTTCACTTTGTGGTTAGACTTACCTTAATTAAGAAATGAATATTTGGGTCAGTGTTTTAGCAAGATTCACTGCACAGTGTGTATTTAACATGGTTGGTTCCGTGTACACTTACCACAGGCCACACAAGTGAATGCAGCATAATTCCTCCATAAATTGGTGTTGAATTCTGTGTGATTCTTAGCTTAAGATCAAAAGAAAATGTTATTTCGTAAATTGGAGCATTCCTTTTGTTCATAATAATACAAAATACACCAACCTGATTCCATAATATTTTGGATTACATTTAAACGAACTGACGTGCACCTGAGGGCAAAATGGATTGCCTTTTGGTTATGGTAGTGCTTGTCTATTAAACCTGCTATAATGCGCGCCCATCGCACGTTCTGAAGGCCGTCTGCAGATAATTAGGAGATTCAGTTGAAGATCTTATGCAAAAAGACACACACATCACAAATAACGTACCTTCTTTGAAAACGTTTTCGTTACCTTGTGTAAATACTTGTTTCAAAAGCGAATCATGACCTGAACTAGCAAGAACATCACTATGGCAAGATGACAGTTTGGTGGCCAAAGCAGCGCCGTTCAAGCTTGCAACGCTAGGTGAACTAACCAATGCTGGTTTGTCTTCACTGCACGACTATGATACCAAGAAATCAGTAGTTGGCGACTTGTGAAACTCGATTAGAAGGATAAATACTTTTTCGGGCGAAACAGCTTGCACTCGTGTGATTTGGCTTCTGTCCACAGCTGACAATGCGACCAAATCAGCTTTGTTTTGTTCTATGGTGCCTACGAGGGATGGCTCCCTTTCAGTTCTAAATGAGTGTGCCTTCAGTGCTAAGAGCCAAGCTAGTTCCCTGTTCAATCCAAAAATAAAATATATTAGAAGTCCAATATTGAGTTTCATAACTATTTGTGGTCTAACGTTACCTAATTTCAGTAAGAGGGTTAACAAGGAAAACCAGTGCTGTTCCTTCCAGCTTTTCGACCGGAAAGAAGGGAAGATCCGCTGCGTTATTGGTCTATTAAGGAAGAAAAGAATATAAACATAAAGAAAGAGATGAGATAAACAGAGATATACCAAAACAGAGGGATAAGTTAGCAGCTTTTGATGTCTTTTAGACAAAGAAAGTCGGTCGTCCTGGTATCTGCGACATCTTTCTACCAAACCAATCAACTGCATGCCCATATACTGTCAGATTTATAAATTATCAGAAAAGATAAGTAATGAGAGCCCACCTTGCATAGAGTGCTCTTGATAAGCTCGGGAAAAGCATCTGGTATTGTTGTGGCCAACTTGCACATCTCAATGATGGCGGGTGTGCGGGATTGGGGTAAATACTCGAGCAAATGGTGGTACAATACACCATACGCCTCTCTACTCACCACTAGGAAGGAATACTTCAGGGAAAAAAAAACGGTACCGTATCCCAAAATATATTTGGGATTCACATAAAAAAAGCACATACACCTAGAGTGAGATACCTTTATCTAAGTGGGTACTAAACTTGCATAGCAATTGAAGAAAATCCTTAAGTGGCATCTCATGGGGTAAAGCCCTCCTAGCCGTTAACAAAGCCACATGCAGTACTGCTATGTGAGCTAGTTTCTCCCGACTTATTACCTCTATAAGGTTACAAGTAGTCAGTTATCCCAAACGTGGAGAGATGAGAACAGGCAGATAGCCTTGTGAAACACAAAGTTGTTCTAACTAAAGTCTTCACATATCTTTGATGGTAGAGGTTAAATGGGAGCTTTTAAAGAGTAGGCAATTACCATGTATGCTCTTATTGTAGTATCTAGAGTCATTGTGTAGTAGCACGCCGTATTGGGTGTTCAAATCTACAAATAGTCGATCCAATGCTAGCCCAGTACCTGCATATTAGTGTTGCCATTTGAATTTTTAGCAAGAACTTTATTTTCCGAAGACCAGTTGGCCATACCCATGATAAGCTCTTTTAGAGCCTGTGGCTGAGGTTGATCATTTTGAGAGGTACTGATTACGTGAACGTTGAGCGCCTGTCTGCGCCGATTGGTACCAACAAGGCTCCTCAGCTGAGCTTTGGAGTTGCACTTCAGCATGCTTAGTGTTATACTCAGATCTATTGTATTAGGAAATAATGGCCAATGAGAGGGATATAATATTGGCCAAAACCAAAGTTAAAATGGAGCTCAGCATAAGAGTAGAATACCTCGATCGAAAGGACAAGATAAAGGGTCCAGAGATGCATGAACATGAAGTCTGTCCATGATGATGTTAAAAGCCAGAAGACCCACTACTTGTTTTCTGTAAATAGATTTGTTAACTGAGCACCACTTATGATGGGAAAGGAGAAAGGACATACTCAGGTGATTTGTCCTTGAGCAGTTCGAGGACAATACTGTGGGTGGCAAGGTCGAACTTGGCCAAAGATATGAGGCTTATCAAATCGGCAACAGTCTCTATACTCTCTTCACCTATGGACAAAATAATTTGTTTGTCCTTCTTCTTCGTAGAAGGAGCACCCGAGCTATGATCAAAGACTCCAAAGAGCCTATCGGCTAACGCAACACATTCATCACCAAAATCCTTGTCGGAGCTGCCTTTGGCCTTCAGTTGAGCTACCAGTAAGTTATAAATACATTCTAAAGCCACACCACGAAGTCTCGAGTCCTGCAAACCCCAATGGTAGGAATGAGGTGATATAGTCCAAGATTCAGCTGGGCAGTTATAAAGAAATGGGAGAATACATGCCTTTAGAGCCCTGAAGAGAAGCTCGCGTAGGTCAGGAGCATTACTGTAGAAATCTTTGGCTTCTCCTGCACACAGTAATCCGGTGAGAAGGGGATAGAAAGCCTGTAAACGTTTAGCGGTTAGAAGACAATTGGTTGCATGTTTTTTAACGTGATGGTATGAAACCGTTTCTCTGCCTTTAGTCTTCTTCTTCCCAAACTGGGCTTGTATGTGATCATAGAAGTCTCCTAGAAGTTTGTGCCATTCGGTGAGTTGGGAACGCAATTCATCTTTTCTACAAGCAGCTGCTGAAGTGGCTG
The DNA here is from genome assembly GCA_002025285.1 of Acanthamoeba comandoni. NCBI lineage: Eukaryota > Discosea > Longamoebia > Acanthamoebidae > Acanthamoeba > Acanthamoeba comandoni. The sequence continues at coordinate 5,385 of MRZZ01001324.1, read as the reverse complement.
GCATAAGCATCGTGCCCTATCCTCAACAATCAGGAAATCAGAAAACATTCTGTAAAGGATGTTGCAACAAGAACGTTCTTACCAACATTTCAGCAAGTGCGTTCTGGAGATCTTGAAGTCGCTTTGCCTTTGGGTCAAAATACTCGGCTTTTAGAGCTGCAACAAAGCGACGAGCAGCGTTCAGCCCTTCACTTGTATTAACCTGTCACCACTCACCATTAGCAACTTGGGAGGCCGATGGAAAAGAATCTTCTCTTATCCAGCTGCACTCAATTCAAAGAAAAAGTAGCACATATGAACAGAAGATTATTCTCCAGGCAGTTTGGGAATATACATTGGGAAATGCATAGTGCAGGCCTTGAGAAACAGCAATAACTAAGGAAAAGTCCTTTCCTGACATGGTTCCTGATGAGCCTGTCACCAATGGGCGTAGCAGAGACATCAACCGATTGGCAATTGAGTCAAACCTAGAGAATAATCCAAAGGTTTTAGCGAAAGTTGTAAGCATTCAAGGCAAAAGGAAAGGAGAGAAGAGCTTTGAGATCAGATTTGATAATAAGGAGATAGGATACCTAAATGTGGCTAGTTGTCCTAAGATTTGGGAATAAAGATCAAACAGATAGAGCTTGCTAGCTAGGGCCTCATCCTCCCGGGCCTTAGTCTTCTCTCTTACTAATGTTCTTTGGCCTCACAGAATCAGCAATTAACCGGTAGAGAGGGAGGAAGATTAAGAGGAAACAAACTGGTAATGAACACTCACTTGTTTTCTTCAAAGTAGTCAAAGCATATGCGTTCTATTTGATCTGCAACAAAAGACTCCATGGGATTGGTGCTGTAATCCCAGCTGTGGGGCAGTATTGCCAGAAAAAATCTGCAGCAGAGGTAATGTACTGCCAGCTGCATGCACCACACAACAAGTCAGCAATGCTAAAATGGGCATTAAAAAAACATTGAGAATGGGGTTACGTTTTTCCGTTCTTCAAAGGTAGAGGCCAGGTTTTGGTGCTGAGGTTTGGGTACCTCCCTAAGCCACTCTTCAGGGATTTCGGCACGTTTGTTGAGTCTGGCCTCTCGCCAAGAGAGCAGACCTGCAACACCACATTGAGTGGGGAGGGGGAGGTTAAAATAAGGGTGGGGCAATAGAAGAATTATTGCTTTGGTGGGAGATTTTAACTATTGAGGAGTGGACTAAGGAAGCGCGCAGCCAGAGTCGTGCAGGCTCTTTGGATGTTGGCCAAAATTGGCTCGTCATCTGCGTTGAATTGGTCGGAGACGGGCCAACGGCTGTTGGGATCAGCGAAGGAAGGCTGAAAGAGCTTGTTATCAAGGTAAACATCGAGGCGGCGACACACAGAAGCTGGTCCAGGAAGAGTTGAATATTCAGGAAAAGCACCAGCACCTTCCGCACCGGCTTTGTGCATGCTGGTGTCTTTGTTTTTGTTTTTTTGTTGTTGCAACAAAACCAAGAAGGATGCTTTTGTGTTGCTTAATTATTAATAAGAAGTGTAATTTTGGTGCATGAATTGTACCTCAAGTATTTTTGATTTTCACTTGTTGCTTAGTTTGATTTTTGTGTGGCCTTTGATTGTCACACCTCTTTAAGTGGTGTTCAATGCCCCAAAGTTAAGATTGTCTGTAGAACTTACTAATTTCATGCACTGCCTATTATTATTTTTCCAATCTCACTCTGTCACCCGCTGAGACTCTTTCCTCAAGCAGTATCAGATGAAAGTGTGACCAGTGAAAGTCAAGCCATACTTTTCATCTCTAATTTGTTTCTTTTCAAACTCATGCAAGACAGCATCCGTGGTCCAGTGGCAAGATTTCCGCCTGCCACGCGGGAGACCCGGGTTCAATTCCCGGCGGATGCATGTATCTTTTTGCTTTGGTCCTTACTCTCAGTTCAAAGCCATATGTTTGCACTAGAGTTACGTAGCTTAGAAAAGCTTTTCAACAACAATACATTATTTTTTAATATACCTCTTGCTTATAATCAATAAAATTTCTTTAAGTTTTTAATTGAGTATATCTGGTGCCATGATACAAGATGTCCTATCAAAATTACTATAATAATGAAGTCTATATAATTCTCTTCTGAGTTTAACCTTGTACATATATTATAAATTTTCCTAAAATAAATTCTCACATTGCAAGCAAAACTGCCCTGATGATGTCAGCATATGTTGAAATTTCGCAGAAACAAGGCATGAAGAAATTTGTACACATTCACTTGTTTGATTTTAAAATAAAAAATAATATTCAATAATTCTTTTTTTGGCAATGGTTTCTGATGATTCTTTTCCATCACTCTTGTAACATGCTCCTATTTTCTATGGGATTTCTATATGAAAAGCAAATGGCGAAGGACCTGGGTGAAGACTTCAAAGAAGGTTGGCCGGGAGTGTAAATGCAGTTTTCAACGGAATTTTTTTGGTGATACAAGACTCCTTGAAACCCTGATTTCTGTGAAATTTCACAGTGCTTTGTGTATCTCTCCAAAAGTGAGTTGTGTATGAGTATGGGCCACTTAAATCTCCTCGATTTCTTGGGAAAACCTACCAATCATTTATTTTGGTTGAAAACTGTGGCCATTGTGTTCTTGGAAAAGTATTTACCAGAATATGTTTATGAATTAGAAAACAAACAACCAGATGAACAAATTCAATGGTTGAGTCATTAATTTTATGGCTTTTTATTGAAACAAAAAAAAATATACAATAATTATAGATAGATGAATTTACACAAATTCTAGGATTTTTAACAAATTCAAGATTTACAATTCAACAATCAAATTATTTAAGATTCTTGGACTTACCAAATCTCCTGGATTACATTGAGATTATGTCCCAATTTTCAGATTTCAACCTAGTGTTAAAAAATCAAACAGAGATTAATTCTATAAATCTTAAATCTTTGAGATTAATTCAAACCCTGATTTCATTTGTACCTGTTTGCTAGCAGGCCCATGTGACAGATGTGTATTGTACTAGATGAGTTTTGTGTAACATTACTGTTCACTGTTACACTCAGACAGAGCAAAGTGGCACAAGCCACTTATTTTTTCTCCAAACTTAAAACAAGTAACCTGTTTGGAAATAGGTTTTTCAAAGAAAAAAAAATGAAACTCCAATTGGCTACATACCTTATGCCTGTGTTCTTGGAGAGAAAGCCAAAGAAGTTGTTACTGCTTGATTGATTCAAATTCTCACATTGCAAACAAACTGCTCTGATGACGTCAGTGATCTGGAAAGCATCATGAAATTTCACAGAAATTAGGGTTACAGCTCTCAAAGATCTTTTAAGCTAACTGTAGAGCACAGACTAAAAAGCCAATAAAAGTTTATTAAAAATCTTGTATATTACTTTAATAGATCCTGACCATCTTTGATATGCTATAGATTTAAAATTTTTGGATGAGAGCTATTTTTCAACTCATTCACTAAGAAGAAGCTTGGTTGCAGGCCCTATGAGAACAAAGAGTTGGTTTAGTAGACCACAGTAAAGCTTAGGAAAGTCTTTCTTTAACTTTACTTGTTGATCTTGCTTTCTTTAATAATCTCTCTTTTGTTGGCACATGTCCCACAGGGCCTGCAACCAAGCTTTTTCTCAGTGAATGAGTTGAAAAATGGCTCTTATCTAAGAATTTCAAGTGGCCTAAGTATCTTTATTGTAGGTATAAATTATAGATTGCTATCATTAAGAATTTTAAATTTAATAAATTTAAAAATTATATAATAGAGATAAAATTTTTTAGATCATTTATAATTTTATCTTAAACATAAGTTTTACTTAAAATTTTTAAATAAAAGCCATTTTTTAACTTATTTACTCAGGAAAAAGAAAATATTTGGTAGACAGTTTAAACTGTAAGACAAACACACAGGCACTGATCCTCCTCTCACATGAGAGTCTTGGCTCAAGCACATAGCTTCTTCATATACCATTGGATGTATTTGTCTACTCCTGCCTGTAAGACAAGAACAATCAAACACACACAAAACTGTCAGCTAGTTTTTTTATATAAAAAAAAATTCAATGTATCTAAATGCTGTCTAAAGGCAAACCTCTTTCTTTTCTGAGAAAATGCCAGGCACATGTCTAGAACTGTTGATCCCCAACTGGTTCCATTCACACAGGGCCCAGTCTTGCTCGGATGTGAGTTTCYACAAAAGGCAGCATCCTTTCCAGCTGGTAGTGCACACCTGGACAACAAAAAAAATATTATTGGAATCCATCATCACAGATGACCCACCACCAACTTGAGGTTTGCAGCATAGATAAATAATTTTTGGTTGCTAACCTTCTTTGGCGTCCTTGTTGACAAGCCACCACACCCTTGCTTTTGTCTCTTGGATTCCTGAAGGAGTCAGCCTGAACCCCTCCCCACCGAGGATAATAATAAGTTGGGCCATCCTTGGATTACACAACAAAATCCACGGATGATGAATATACATAGAATTTCTTATTCACCTTGCTGCCACAGCATGATCACCACTGGCATGTATCCAGAAGTTGGGCAGCGTATGAACACGCATGGAACCAACATCTCTATCCAACATAACGAAGAACAATGTCATAAATAAAATTATTACTATTATTATTATAGCGATTTTGTTTGCCTGACCTGTCAGTAAAATTGCCAAGAAGAAGGTCGCACACAGGCTTTCCATCGATGCTTTCAGTGACAAATCCTTTTCTCAAAGGAGTCCTTGACGCCCTGTACCAGCCTTTTTCATTTTTTTTCCCCCAAAACTCTTAAATTTTCATGTTGCAACGGTTTTATATAGCAAGCCATTTCTATAGAGTACCTGCACCAGGGAATGAGCTGGAAGGCGTGCATTGTGTGTTGAGACCCATTTCTCTCCAGATTGCTGTTTTTTCCTCCATGTACTTCTCAATTTCGTCTCTCTGTGGAACATCAGGATCGGTTTGCCTTGTATAGCTGCCATCATCATTTTTTACATAGATAAATGCCTGGAGAAAAAAAAAAACGTGATAAGCCAACAACTACGAGTCTCTGCCCTTGTTCAAAAAGAGCACTGGGGGAAAAAACATACTGTATCATAATTCGCTTTTATATATTCAGGGTGTCCGACATAGCAATGATAACAATCGCGGTTATTTTCATAAACAAGCTTCCAATTTGCCTTGATGGTGTAGTCAACAACATGTGCAATCTTTGCTTTCTCTAGCATGTGGGGTTTAATCTGCAGAAACAATAAAGTTATTTCAGTCAGTTCACTAGTGAAAAGTGCATCACCTTTCAAGAGATGGTATACCTCAGGGCTTATGTAAGACCTTGCTTCCTGAAAATCAGGAGGATTATCTGACAGAGAAATCCAAATAAGCCCATCAATCTGTTTGCATCAGCTGGATTTTAGCCCC
>MRZZ01001314.1:0-14578 GCA_002025285.1 Acanthamoeba comandoni | reverse complement strand
TTATTTGTTGTACCTTTTCTGATTTAATCTTCATATCTCCAGTCCAATCCATCGCTGGGCGATTTCTGTTTCCCTGAACTTACTAAAGTCTATGGGAGCCTTATTATACAGGTAAGTTCTACTCATGCACATGACTAGTCAGCCCTTTTCTTCTATTAATCGCTAATTTTTATTCACACAGAGTAACCCAACTTTGAATGCAATCTGTGGGTGTACACAAGTCGGATCCATTGGCAGCAGCCTCATCATTCAGGTATCATTCATCGCGTTTCTCATGTGTAATTCATCTGGTCACACTAACACATGATCTCTTGTATACAGGATAATGCAAATGTAACAAGCATGTCTGGCTTTAACGCCCTGCAAAGTGTCGATTTTGTGCTTATTAAGGTTGGTGTTTAGTGCTTGGATAGCCTGTCTTGTATCATCTTTTTTAGTTTTTAGCTACTGGTGTATTAATCATATTGTGTGTCGTTCTTACAGGGTCAGTCCAGCGTGTCCAGCTTGGACGCCTTTCAAAATCTAACCAATCTGTACACTGGCGCTCAAATTGCTGTAACTATACCCTCCAATGCTTACTTTTTAGTATTATTGTGATTGTATCTTACAGAAAAAATTTTTTTTTTAAACACATTACCTAACAGGAAAATGACAAACTGGTTTCGTTCTCTGGTTTTAATTCTTTGACCACGCTCTCCGCTGTTGGTATTCTGGTGAGTAAAGCCAGATCAAACATACTTCAGCTTATTGAGAGCACATATCACGTCCATAGTGAACTGGTTTTTGATTTACAAACAATATAGGGAAACTCTTGGTCAACAATACAAGCAAGAGGTCAGGAACAACGGAGTGTATTGGAAGGTTCAGAGCCCTATGTGATTATCATGGTAAATAGCCACATTGTAATATTATTGAAAGTTTGCAAACTGATGGTTGGCTGGTTGTGTAGAACAACGCAGCGTTACAAAGTGTAAATGGCTTTCACAATCTTGAAAGTGTCGCCTATAGTCTTGAGATTAGGGTATGTTTGATGTTCCTCCCACACTTCTTCTGGGGCCCTTCCTGATTACATACTTCTTACCCACAGGGCAATAGATATCTACAAACAATAAGCGGGTTTGAGCAAGTGGGTACTGTGGGCGACGATCTGAACATAGAGGTACTACTTTTCAAACTTTTTACTCCCATTTCACAGTTTTCAATGATTGTATTTTGGCATTTTGTTCTTCTTAATTTGCAGAGTAACTCTCACTTGCTGTCTTTAAATCTCTCTTCGCTTCAATTTGTTGGACGATCTTTGTCAATTACAGTAAGTAATTTCTTTTCTTCTTAAAATTAAAAGCTTTTTCATTATACATAATTGTTTGCTCATATAAAGAAAATTCACTTCATTTCTTCTCTCCAACAGAGGAATTCTCTCACTTCTGTGAATGTGAACGCAGTCAGTTGGGTCGGTGGTTCCCTAGTATTGAAGGTACTATCAAGCAACAAGCTTTGTTAATGTAATTCTTCCGTCATCATTTGATTACAACCAAACTACCAACATACAGAATAACGAAGATTTAGCCGTTGTAAATGGGTTGCAGAGCGTGGAGCACGTTGGTGGCTCACTCACTATCCAGGTACAATGTTCTACCATAGTTTCTCTTCAAATATAAATTATCTACTGCGCTTATCTTGATAATCACTTTTTGCAGAATAATTCCGTATTAGCAAATCTCGACTTCAATTCACTTGTGAGCATAAATGGCAGCCTGTCGCTGAAGGTGAGAATTCATGATATCTGTACTTTCTTGTTTATGAGCCTTCTTGCATGTAAAAAAGTCTTGCGCTACTAGTGTACTTAAATGAGTTATATGTAGGACAACGCAGTGCTTTCATCAATCAACCTGTCGGCGCTGAGTGCAGTGGGCGAGACGGTTTCAATCATTGTATGTATCTCTTTTGGCTGATTTTTCCTTCTTTTCTTAACGTTTGTATCATAACCCACTGCACGTTTTGTGACAATACAGAATAATGACGCGTTGGTGAGTCATGGCGTTACGCAAAATATCAGGTCACTTGGACTCATTGTTGTGGTATACGTTCCTCCCATCTCATCCAAACATTTCCAATTGTAAACAATACTTTCTCACCTCGTTAATTCATTGTTCATATAATAAGAACAACACTGTGTTGTTGAGCATTTCTGCTTTCACTGAAACAATGAGTCTAGCATATTATATCTCCATTGTGGTATGTATACTGCTAATGACAAATTTGCCATCAACTCGTCTGTAACACAAACAACAACACAATACAGTCCAACCCATCGTTAGGCAATTTCTGTTTCCCTGAGCTTTTGCAAGTTAATGGAAGCCTTATTATACAGGTATCGTTAAAGTCATTTTTGTTTTTGGTAGAATAAATCATTCACACCATTACACACCAGGATAACACAAATCTGAGTACCATCTGTGGCTTCCCACAACTTGTGTCCATTGGTGGTGATCTTATTCTTCAGGTTAAAATTGCATATTTTTATTTATGTGGAGTTAGTTTTGTAAATATTATCTTATGCCCATTATGTTCTCACCATGACCTGTTCTCTTGGTCTGTTTTCTCTGGCCTACGATTGTACGAACAGGATAATAGTAAAGTAACAAGCATTCCTAGCTTTGATATCCTGCAAAGTGTCAACTTTGTGCTTATTCAGGTTTGGTATCTTTACAATGTAAGTCCCACTTATAATTATCTTACATGTTGTTCTCTTTCTGCGCAGGGTCATCCCATTGTGAAAAGTTTGGATGTATTCCAAAGCCTAACCAACTTGTCCATTGGCGTTCAAATTGCTGTACGTGGTTCACTCAATTGCCTTTGGGCGATTTTTAACTCATGAACGTTCAAAAAAAAAAAGGATAACTATAATTTGGGATCTGTAACTGGGTTCTCGGCGATGAATGTTCTTGCTTCGATTGGTATTCTGGTGAGCATTCAAGTCCATTAAATGTTACCTTCTTAGCCTAATCATGTAACAAACATACACATATCAATTTGGAACGTTAACAATATTTCACTTTCTCTCTTTTTCTTTGCAGGGGAACAGCGGGTCAATAATGAAGAGGGATCAGGTTGCTTTTGTTGTTCTCATTTTGACACCTGCCAATGGCTTACGTTATTTTACAATATTTAACAATAGGAACAAAGTACAAACACAGGTGGCGCCTATGTTATTATTATGGTACTCGCACACACCAAAACTATAATGCTATTGTATTCTCTCACTAAACGGATCAATACACCATGTCATCACCAACAAACAACACATCAATAGAGGAACGATGCATTGTGGATGGTCGATGCGTTCCACAGTGTGACAGCCCTGACATATAGCCTGGAGATCAGGGGAAACGACAACCTGCAGGTGTTCAATGGTTTGCAACAATTGGTGACCGCTGGTTCTGACATTTACTTTGAGGTGAGAACAGTACAAAAACAAGACGCACGAATATGCATCCTTACGTGCTTGCGGAATATGTGGTTGTTTGGTGTGCTTTTCTCTCTCTGTGTGTGTGTTCATACAGAGCAATCCAGTGTTGGAGCCGTTTGATCTTCCCAATTTGATTTCCATCGGTGGCGGTCTCTTCATCTGGGTACTGCGCTTTGTATTACTTTCATACAATAATAGTTGTATTAACAGCGCCTCTTTGTTTACAAACAGAACAACGGTCTGTTCGAGGAAATTGGCTTTAATGGTGTGATAACGATTGGCTCTTCCCTTTCCATAATGGTAATTTGTTGAGACGGATATCCTGGGAATTGTTTTGCTTGGCCATTCTATTAGGGATTAGTTAATTGATTCAATTATATTATATTAGCGCAATGCCAATTTGACATCAGTAAATGGCCTCAGCCAACTGACTCAAGTAGGAGGTTCTCTAGTCTTTAAGGTATTCGCCAATAATAAGATACTCCATCTTTCAAAAGTTGTTATAAATACTGAATTTTTTTGAAATTGCATTGGTAGGCAAATCCCAAGTTGCAGGAAGTTAAAGGGCTCACTTTAGTGCAGCACATTGGAAGAGACATGAGGATCATCGTATGTGTTTGCCTCTCATTAACCAAATGAGGTGAAAGATGTGTTTATTTATATTCTAATTCATGTTGATTCATCCGCAGGATAATCCGCTACTTGTGTCCATCAATCTGACAGCTCTGAGTTCGCTAGGCAAGACGATTTCAATCATTGTACGCCTATTACCCCTTCTTTGACATTCCAGATATTACGTAATTGACATTTCACAGCGTAATAAATGCACCACACTAACTCCTGGTATTTTTGGTCTACAGAATAATAACGCACTGACAAGTCTTGGCGTGACACAGAACATCAGATCTCTTGGTCTCACTGTTGTGGTATGTATATTCCTGGCTTATTTGTTACGCTACTCAAAAGAAGAAATGTTAATATTTAAACTGGCCTGTGCGCCCGCAATACAATAGAACAACACCGTGCTTTCAAGCATTTCTGTTTTTACTGCCAATATGACCAAAGCTTATTCTATCACCATTGCTGTATGTTTCCTCCTTCCTTGTTACAGTGAAGTTTCTGAAATACTGCATTTACCGATCTGAGAATTCTAGTCCTAATGTCTATTTCTTTGTTTTTTCTTAAATGAAACCCAGTACAACCCATCGTTGCAGGATTTCTGTTTCCCTGAGCTTGTTGAAGTTTATAATAGCCTCATAATACAGGTTCGTTTTTTTTTTGTTGTTGTAGTGTTTATCTCGCGCTTTGTATTCACATGTCATTCATACCATTAGGACAACGAAAACCTGAATGAAATCTGTGGATTTTCAGACCTCGTTTACATCGGTGGTGACCTCATCCTTCAGGTACTTTTTTCTATTTTCAACTTGTTCAGTGTGAATGCTATTCCAAGGCTGTCGTTCACATCATTCTTTACTTACCTTCATTATTTACAAACAGGACAATGCTAATGTTACAAGCGTACCAGGCTTTAATGCTCTTCAAAGCGTCAATTTTGTGATCATCAAGGTTGGTTTTTGGCCTCTGCAAAAGCATACCATGTCCCTTTTTTCTAATTCCTTTCATGTTCCTATATAAAGGGACAAGGCAGGGTGACAAGCTTAAATGTATTTTATAGTCTTATCGATTTGTCTGTTGGTGTTCAAATTGCTGTAAGTTCCTAATGTTTACACTTATGAGGCAACAGTACAAATTCTAATTAACACATCATTAAAAACAGGACAACCCCATGTTGGGATCTGTGTCTGGGTTCTCTGTCGTGACTAACCTGGGCTCTATTGGCATTATGGTGAGTTGTTTAAAACAAGTTATCTCTAGTATTTAATATTTCAAGCTCTCTCCAACAAAATACAACATTGTGTATCACCTAAATGCTTCATACTTTCAGGGAAATGATGGACCATCAACAGCAACCAAAAAAAGACATCAAGTAAGTTTATATAACTCATTTTTGGCTTCAATAATATAATACTTGCTGTTCCAGAGTGGTCTTACATGCTTGTAATTCATAGGATCAAAGAAGTCTTGCCACAGATGCCTACATTATTATTATGGTACACACACCAGCACGCAATATTGTATCATTCATACCCTAAACTTTACCACAAACCAACAGCACAACGATGCATTGTGGATGGTCGATGCGTTCCACAATGTGACAACCCTTACATATAGCCTTGAGATCAGGTCAAATGAAAATCTCAATGTCCTCAATGGGTTGCAACAACTTGTTACGATTGGTTCAGACGTTTACATTGAGGCAAGGCCATTTTCAATGCATCTTTATACAATCATTTTTTAAATTTTACTTCGATTTTTTACTCACGCTCTCTCTCACACACAATTCAAACAGAGCAACCCCATGTTAGAATCATTTGATCTGCCTAATCTGATATCTATTGGAGGTGGCCTCTTTATTTGGGTATCTTAAAAAGATCGAGATTATGCTTTTTAAAACTAAGTCTCTCGAGTTTGTTTGACTGAAAATTTCCAAATCAACTATAGAATAACGACCTTTTCGTAGAGGTGAACTTCAGTGCGGTGACAGAGATTGGAACATCTCTTTCGATTATGGTGCGCATGTTTAAACATTCCTTCACAAATACGCTTTCCATGTCTCATACTAAGTGAACCGGCTTTTTTTTTCTTGTTTCTCTACTCTTCCTTTGCTAGAAAAATGCCAATTTGTCATCAGTGAATGGCCTTGGTTTACTTACTCTGATAGGAGGTTCATTTGTGCTCAAGGTAAACAAAAATCCTCAGCTTTTATTTCGTTGTTTGCGCCATAACATCTGATCTATCGCATAACAGGCAAATCAGAATTTACAGCAAGTGAAAGGGCTAAGTTTGGTGCAACAGATTGGACAAGACATTCGGATCATCGTATGTTTTAATTGTCCCTTACAAGCATTACTATTTGAGAATTCAAGATTGATTAATCAATTCGTATTCAGGACAACCCAGTACTTGGTTCACTCAACCTAACTGCTCTTAATTCAGTGGGCAAGACCATCACAATCACTGTATGTTGTTCCTCTACATTTTTGCCATTCGTTATTTTCTTATGTTGCCCAAATTAATAACTCCTCAAACAGAATAACTATGCATTGATGAGTCACGGTGTGACACAAACCCTCAAGCCACTTGGACTCACTATAGTGGTATGTTTTATCATTTATTAACAAACAACTGTTTTTCGCGACTGATTTTTTGTTTCTTTATGCTGAAGAATAACACAGTGTTGTCAAGCATTTCAGTTTTTACTGCCAACATGACCTATGCATATTATATCACAGTCATGGTAAATTGTTGCCTGAACACAGAAATTGTCCTCTTTATCTTTTGGCAAGTTGTTCTTTTAACGCTGGTTTTCTTTTTTTGTTATGGAACAGTCCAATCCATCGTTGGACAATTTCTGTTTCCCTGAACTCATCCAAGTAGATGGAAGCCTCATTATACAGGTTCGTGAGGCTATTTCATGGAATTTGCATTGTGGTTTATAAAGCATCATTCACTAATATCCTAAACACTAGGACAATGATAACATCAGTACAATCTGTGGATTTACAGAACTTGTTTCAATTGGTGATGAGCTCATACTCAAGGTACAGTCATGGTTATATTAAGTTTATTTTGAGCTGCCATTTCATTTTTTTTGGTCTTACTGCACAAATAGGACAACGAAAACGTTTTGACTATGTCTGGTTTTAATGCCCTGCAAAGCGTCAATTTTGTGCTCATTCAGGGCCAAACCAACCTGTTCAGCTTGAACGGTTTCCATAGTTTGACTAATTTGTCGATTGGTGCCCAAATTGCTGTAAATATTCCCGCCTTTGGTCGTTCAAGCAAAATTTTGTCATGTTGCTGCTTTCTCTCTTACTTTTATTTTGACAACAGGAAAATACCAATCTGGGGTCATTCTCTGGGTTCGATTCTTTGACTTCGCTGTCTGCTGTTGGTATCTTGGTAAGCCAGCATACCAAACCTTCACCTGTTTGCCTTTAGAGAATACCAATTACAGTCTACAACTTTCTCAACCATTTCTCTTGTAAATAGGGGAACTCGTGGTCCACAGTGCAAACTAGAAGTCAAGAAAAACGAAGTGTGGATTACTGGCCACCCTATGTTATCGTCATGGTACTAAACTTGTCCCATCTTGACCCAGCTATTTGAATTTGCCTGAGTACTAACTTTAATTGCGCGAGTAGAACAATGCGGGCTTGCAAAGCGTAGATGGCTTTCACAATCTTGCATCTGTTACTTTTAGTCTTGAAATTAGGGTATTCACGCTTTTACTTTGTGTGTACACTAGTGTGTGAGAGATGATATGAAAGATTCTTCTGGTTAATCAAGTTCATATGATCCATAGGGCAACAAGTATCTACAAACAGTAACTGGATTTGAGCAAGTAAGCTCAGTGGGCGACGATCTATATATCGAGGTACTGTATTACATACCACTTGGGATTTGCCGCATGCGTTTTTTATGTCATTTCTCGTTGCAAGTGATTTCTTTTGTAACGGTATATTGTAAAATGCCTACAGAAAAACTCTCGCTTAGTGTCATTAGAACTGCCTTCCCTTACATTTGTGGGCGGGTCTCTTATTGTCACTGTAAGTATGCCTTAGTTTGAGTTCATGAATGTACAAGATAAGTGATTACTTACCTTGTGAATTTGTCCTTTGCAACAGAGCAACGCGCTTTTCATGCTGAATGTGAATGCAGTAAGTTCGGTGGGTGGTTCTCTCGTAATAAAGGTGAGCCTGCCCTTAAACTATCGACAACATTCAAACTAAGTTTCTAATCAAACATTCTTCTTGTAAATACTTCACTATATATAGAATAATGAAGAATTGACAACAGTGACTGGTGTGCAGAGTGTTGAGCTAGTTGGAGGTTCCCTCACCATCCAGGTACACTGTCTCAGCCCTCAAAACTCCTAAAAACATTAGAGTTTTGTTTAGTTTTAGTTGGTTTATTAATTTTACCCTTTGTGCAGAATAACCCGTTCTTGGAAGGTCTCAACTTCAATGCACTTACTAGAATAAATGGCAGTCTGACTCTGAAGGTGAGTGGTCTCTTCTTCATGTTGTTCTTAATGATATCGATTACTTATCATATTCATTCAGGACAACCCTGTACTTGTATCTGTCAACCTTGCTGTCCTAAATGCAGTGGGCATTAATGTTTCGATCATTGTACGCCTTTTCTTGTGGCATCATTTTTTAAGGCAACGCTGGCAATATAGCTTATTTGTATTTTTTATTGTATACTGACAGAATAATGTTGAGTTGATCAGTCTTCATATGGCACTCAATGTTAGCCCACTTGCACTCACCGTTGTGGTACATATCTACATTTTTTAAAACAATATCTTGTAAGAACCTTCTGTTTTACATGAATATCTTATGTAACATTTCGTTTTCAGAATAATACTGCACTGTCAAATATTTCTGCTTTCACTGTGAATTTGAGTCAAGCATACTCTATCACCATTATGGTATATCGCCAATCCTTGATCTGAATGATTGAGCAACATTTAGTTTTTTTTTTTGTTTTCTTATCTTTGGCGTACTCAAATTCCTCAGTCCAATCCTTCGTTGAGCAATTTCTGTTTCCCTGAGCTTGTCCATGTTGTTGGAAGCCTCGTTATACAGGTTTGGTGGTGCCACGATTCTTCTTAAAATACTGTGATCACTCATATACTGCCACACAGGATAACGAAAACCTGAGTGAAATCTGTGGATTAACAGAACTCGTGTCAATTGGCGATGAGCTCATTATTAAGGTGTGTTTTAAGTCGAAGTTCTCACATAAAATTGTGAGAAGTATAATTGCTGAAAATGCATAACCATAATCTTGTCTGCAAATAGGACAACACAAATGTCACAAGCATGCCTGGTTTTAATGCCCTACAAAGTGCCAACTTCGTGCTTATTCAGGTTTGTTCGATTTATCTCTTCTCATGGCCTTCTGCAGTAATCACGCCTTATTCCATTCTTTTTTGTCTATACAGGGTCAGTCCAGTGTGACAAGTTTGGATGTCTTCCATAGTTTGACTAACTTGGCGATTGGCATGCAAATTGCTGTATGTTGATGTTTCTTTTTTTACTTTTACTTTTTAGCGTACATTAATTAATCGCCAACTGCACAACAGGATAACGCCAAATTGGAATCTGTGTCTGGGTTATCTGCTATGACGAACCTGGGCGCTATTGGCATTCTGGGGAATAGCGGGTCAATAATGAAAAGAGATAATCAGGTTCAAAAAACTACCTCTGCCGCATCTAGTGCACTGTCTCAACGGATATGTTTTATTTCTTCTTTTTGTAATAGGAGCAAACAAGCACCTTCTCAGATGAGGGATATGTTTTAATAATGGTACGCAAGCATTCATCCTCCTCTTAATGATTCTCCAACTAATCCTCAAGTTATAACAACAACAACAACAACAAACATCAACAGAGAAACCCTGCATTGTGGATGGTCGATGCGTTCCACAATGTGACAACACTGGCATATGGCCTTGAGATCAGAGGAAACAAGCACCTTGAGGTCTTAAATGGATTGCAACAACTTGTAACCACTGGCACTGATGTTTACTTGGAGGTACGGGCAGGAAACAACATTACGTTCATTGATGGTATATGATATATGTTAGTATCTAACGTCAAACGTAACACACAACAGAGCAATCCTATATTACCACCATTTGATCTTCCCAGTCTAGTTTCTATTTCTGGCGGCCTCTTCCTTTGGGTAAATTGCTTTTTTCTTTTGGCGCTTTTGTCTACATGTTGTGAACTTCTGTGCTTTGATTTCTTGCGTACTAACCAAACAAATTATAGAACAACAACCTGTTATTAGATTTGAGTGGTTTTAATAGTGTGACAGAGATTGGCTCTTATCTTTCAATCAAGGTCAGTATTTTAATCTAGTCATTGTTAACTGTTCTTGTAAGTACTGTTTATAATATTCCACAAACCCCCGTAGAAAAATGCCAATTTGACATCGTTGAGTGGGCTGAACCGTCTGACTCAGGTGGGAAGGGCTCTTGTGCTCAAGGTATTCATTCCAATCTTCTTTCTGCCCTGGCGCTGTCTACCAATGCATTAATCTTTTCATTTAAAGGCAAATGATCAGCTGCATGATGTGACGGGCTTCAATTTACTGCAAACTGTTGGATCCCTGGATATTTATGTAAATATTTCTTTTCAAATTGCATTTAAAATCTTAAAGTTTAACTTTCTTTTTAAATTTCTATTATGTATAGAGCAATCAGCAATTGGTTAATATTGATGGATTTTCTTCTCTGGTCAACTGTGCTGAGGATTTAACAATAATGGTTTGTTCTTTGTTTGTTTCAAATTTTAATTCATAGCTGTTTGTTGTTGATGGTTGTTTTTCTTTTTCCGCTGCCAAAAGAATAACAATGCCATAACTCTAATCAACGGACTTTATTCTCTCCAATCTGTTGGCGGAAATTTGACAATTTTGGTACACCATTTCCCTCCCTCGTTCTGATTTTCCCCTATTGTGTTACTTAAATGCTTTATTCTTACTGACTTGAACCAAAAATAGAGTAATGATCAGTTGCAAAATGTGCTTGGCCTCTGTTCGCTCAATTATGTTGGTGGCGCAATGAACATTGTAAGTCTCTAAAGTGCCTCTTTTAATCAGATGTCGGTACTCATTTATAACAAATAGGATGGAGCATCATTGAACTGTATTCCACATTCATTGCCAATTTATAATGAGTGTGGTCAAGGAGTGACCGGCTGCCCTCCCGATCCCAGTCCCTCCCCATCTGTTACACCTTCCCTCACTTCCTCGCCATCATTCTCTAGTTCACCTTCTTTCTCTCCATCACCATCTACATCGCCATCATCCTCTTTGTCCACCTCTCCCTCGCTGACATCTTCACCTTCATTTTCCATCACACCTTCAACGTCGCCCTCCAATTCACCCACACCATCACCATCATACTCTGCATCCATCTCTTTGACTGCCTCACCTTCCTTCTCTGGCACACCATCCACATCACCTTCGCAATCTCTTTCTGTCACACCCTCAACCTCCCCATCTTTCTCTTCCACACAATCTGCCTCAGTATCGCCCACACCATCACCTTCACAATCACTTTCTGTCACACCACTTCCTTCAGTAACACCGTCACAAAGCCCATTCTTCTCTGCTTCGACAGTAACATTCATTACTGGATCGCCATCTGTTTCTCCAAGTTACTCGCCATCCAGTAGCCCGTCAGTTTCACCAAGTCCATCTGCCTCTCTCTATGGCGGTGTATCTCCTAATCCTCCCATAACACCATCGCAAAGCCCTTCTGCCTCCTATTCTACAGCTACATTCCAAAGTGAATCACCCTCTGCCTCGCCATCCACAATTTTGGCAATAAGTCCCTCTACTTCGCCCAGTACTTCTTCATCAAGCAGTCCATTATCTTCCACTCTCCAATCTCCAAGCCCATCTTCATCACTTGATAGTGGGACTTCTCCAAATCCCTCAGCAACACCATCTCCAAGTCCATCCATCTCTTTGTCCCAGGCTACAGTTCACAGCGAATCCCCGTCTGCCTCTGTCTCCGTATCACCATCGCCAAGTCCATCTATTGCGTCTTCTCATGCCACACCTGAGAGTGGATCGCCATCTGCCTCGCCCAGCACTTCTGCATCCACCAGCCCATTGTTTACCGCGAATCAATCTCCAAGCCCATCCACTTCACTTGATAATGGTGGCACATCTCCAAATCCCTCCACAACACCATCCCCAAGTCCATCCATCTTTTCCTCCAACATTTTATTCCACAGTGGATCCCCCTCTGCCTCACCGACTCCGTCGTCATCCAGCAGCCCTCTACAATCTGCAAGCCCATCTGCCTCACTCTCTGACGGTGCATCGCCATACCCCTCGGCAACACCATCGCCAAGTCCATCGGCCTCGTTCTCAGAGATTGCATACAACAGTGGATCGCCATCTGCCTCACCAACCACATCCCCATCAGCAAGCCCATCATCTGCTTCTCACCAATCTGCCAGTCCATCTGCCTCGCCTGATGATAGTGGCGTGTCTCCTTCTGTGACGCCATCATACAGTCCATCCGTTTCTGCCACTGAGGTGACATTCTACAGCGGATCTCCATCTGCCTCGCCAACAGCTTCCTCATCAAGTAGCCCATCTTTAATAAATTACCAATCTCCAAGTCCATCTTCCTCCATCTTTGACGTCGGCGCATCTCCGTATCCCTCTGCAACACCATCACAAAGCCCATCCTTCTCTTCCTCAAGTATTTTATTCTACAGTGGATCTCCATCTGGCTCGCCTACCACCTCCTCATCAGGTAGTCCATCTGTTTACCTATCACCAAGCCTGTCTGCCTCACCAGATAGCAGTGGCGCGTCACCCTATCCCTCTGCAACACCATCAACAAGTCCATTCGCATCTCAGGGCACACTTTACAGTGGATCACCATCTACTTCTCCAAGCCCGTCTGCCTCATTCGATGGCAGTGGCGTGTCTCCGTATCCTTCCACAATGCCATCGCCCAGCCCGTCAGTATCTTCTGCGGCCACGTTCCAAAGTGAATCACCGTCTGCCTCGCCAACCACTTTCTCATCCAGTAGCCCATCGTTTGCTGCCTATCAATCTCCAAGCCCATCTACCTCGCTCTATGGCAGCAGTGTTCAGTCATATCCCTCCGTTACACCATCCATTTCTTCTGCGGCCGCATTCCAAAGTGAATCGCCCTCTGCCTCGCCAGTAGCTTCCTCACTGGCAAACCATCAATCACCAAGCCCATCTGTTTCTACCTACGCTGCTGAAGAATCTCAAACTCCCTCAACTTCCCCATATACATCTGTTTATGCTTCTTCATCCCAGAGCCCATCATATTCCTCAGGTTCTTTCTTCATCAGCGCGTCGCCCTCTGTGTCTCCAGCTACTTCTTTTGTTGTATCAATATCAGCACCCCCTTCTATTACTCCATCCAACTCTCCGTCAACCAGTACATCGAATATCTATGAATCGCAAAGCCCCTCTGCTTCTGCAAATTCTGGATCTCATGCTTCTTCTTCTCAATCTTCGAGCCCCTCCTACTCCCCATTCCAAAGTGTGTGGCCTTCCACATCCTCGAGTACCTATATTTCCCCATCGCCCGCCTATTCGACAAACCCATCTACGGATAGTCCAACTCCATCTGCTTCTCAGAGTCCCTCTGCTTCTACACTTCAGACAGGGCCCTATCAAAGTCCATCCATTTCACCTTCCAGCTTTTTATCTATTGCTAGTGCCACTCCGTCATCATCAAGCCATTGGTCTTCGTATCCCTCTTCATCTCCGTCGAACAGCGCATCTTCTTCTCCATTTGCATCCCAGAGCCCGTCTGTGTCAGTTGCTGATAGCGGAGCTCATTCTCCCGCCAACTCTCCATCTAATAGCCCATCCTCTCTTGTATATCAGAGCACATCTCCTACCAGAAGCTCTTCACCATCTCCAAACTACTGGTCCTCTCCATCACCAATTGCGTCTTCATATCTCTCTGGATCACAAAGCCCTTCTGCTTCAAGTGCCGATATGGGCTCACATTCTCCATCTTCATCGCCTTCGAAGAGTCCATCCTTCTCATTGGCTGATTTCTTGTCCCCAAGTGCTTCGCCCATCATCTCCCCAAGCACTTCTTCATCAACCCTCACGTTTTCATCTCCCTCCAAAAGCCCGCATACCTCAGTTGTCAGCAGCGGATTACCTATTCCTTCCCTTTCCCCATCCTTCAGCCCGCTATCAGACAGTTCTTCACATTCTCCAGCTTTTAGCCCGTCCATCAGTCCATCACATGGCAATGATCAACCCACTCCTTCCGTGAGTCCTCTGACGACTGTTGCAATCACAACATCTGCTTCTCCTGCCCTTACAAGTGGCATTCCATCTTCACCTACTTTCACTTCACCTACCTCATCGCCTACCTCTTTCATAACTTCCCCTCCAGCCACATCGGTCTCCCCCACTCCCTCACCTGCCCTTGCTGGTCCATCTTCG
>MRZZ01001304.1:0-11060 GCA_002025285.1 Acanthamoeba comandoni | reverse complement strand
TGATCATCGTCATCGTCATCATCATGGTCCAACCCTGCAATTTAATGCTCACAGGGGAGTACAGAAGGAAGGGTTTTCTTATTATTATTACCTTGCTCGATTGTATGACATGCCAACAAGTGTCCAAGATCTCTTGTGCCATTTGTTTTGTTAGCAGGGCAACCCTGGGCTCATCACCACTGCCTCCTTCAATGACCATACTTGCACTTTCAGCAGTAGCAGCAGCATGATCGCCATCATCGAAATAGTAAAGGGCTTGCACATACTTCTTCAACGAGTTCAAGATGGGCATCTGGCATACAGGCAAGCCCTCTTTTGCATGTTGTATAAAGAACCTATAGAACTCTTCGCAGTTTTGCTTTTGTGTCTCATAGGCATTGCTATGGGAAGGCCAAGCATTTCCTAGTGCATCAAAGGCTGCTGCCCGCAGGGCTATGTTCATTGATTTCTCCTTTCGGAGCTCTTCATCTTCATCTTCCCTCTTATCCTTTGCCTTTGCCTTGTCTGCTTCAGCGTCCACATCCTTTTCAGTCTCCTCTTCAATTGTTCCAGCTGCAATGTCCAACAGCACAGACTTGACCTGATTCATCGTTAGAAAGGATATTAAGATGTTAGTGTGTACACACAATGCTTCAAAATACTTTGAGTTGAGTTCACCTTGACATAAACATCCACATGATTGAAAGTAGTCAACAAAATGGAAAGAGAAGCAATGGCCTGATGTTTATATTCTTTGTCTCTCTTCTTACATTCGGCAAGAGCCGTCTCGATAAGTTGCAATGGAGAAGGCAGGCCCTTTGCTTTGCTTACTTGCGGGTCCACAAGCAGTTCTTTACAAACTTTGCAGAGTGAAGCTAAAGCAACCAGCAGCCCACTTTTACCTGCAGAAGAAAGATAAGAATGAGACATACTGTTGTGTGTGAAGTGTTGGCTCGCAGAGCTCTAATCACCTTTCCATGTGCGTCCTTTGAGTCCATTAAGAAGTAATGACAACAAACTGGCAAGATATGGTTCTATTTCACTTGCCCTAGGCAAGCTTTCAACAACATCTTTCAACATGAGAGCTCCCTATTATTGGTAACAATTAGATACAAGTGTGTCTGTTGAATGTTACTTAGCATACCTGTCGTTTTGTAGACCAGGAGGAGGAGGACATGACTTCATTAATGCTTTCAATAATTTCTTTAAGATACAACTGAATAGAGCTAGTCATGCCAATCTCTTCCCACACAGCCTTAAACATCTTTCTTATTTCCTCTACTTCATCATTCCTGGAATGTCGAATAGCATATAGTCATATCACCAAAACGATGTAAGAAACATTTTGTCCTACCTTCCCAAGAGAACAAGTGGTATGACATATTTGAGCTGATCCTTTAATGCATCTCGGCGTGCTAGCTGCAGTAGACACAATGCACTCGCTGAGCGGGCTGTATCATCAGTCTCCTTATACAGTTTCTGAATGCAGGTGCAAATTGGAATCGGTGAACTTGAGACATTTAGCAGAGACGAACATAATTTTACCTGCAAATGTAAAACAAGATTTTTGAGGGAAACATTTGTTGTCAATTTGGCTAGATGAGCTGCAGCGTTAGCGTATGACTGACGAACAACTGGAGATTTATCCTTTAGTGCTGGCCTTAACACCTAGGAAGAAGATGTGAAGAGTAAGTAGTGCTGCACTTCACAACAAACCAATATGAGCTGTACCTTGAGTAGATTAGGCACATGGGGTTTGATGAGAAATGGACACGCCATAGTGAGAGAGACCACCATCTGGGCGGTGCCACATTTAGTAGGGAGGCCAACGCCTCGAGTAAACAGTTCCTGAAGTACTTTTACCAGCTCCTCTACGTTATCGTCGTCCACATGTTTGAGGCACATGTCCAGCTAAGTTAGGGAAAAGATACATATTAGTATTCTATTAGCTTAAATCCTCATGTCCAAAGTGGCCTACCGTGTCGTTTAAGGGAGACAGCTTTGTGACACTAAGACGTGCTTGCTGAAGGAAACAAATAAAGCAGTATTAATAGTAGCAGCCATGGTCCATAGAAAGAAACTAAAGAGAGGCATACCTCCAGCTGTTCCTGACTGATGTCATATTTATCTGTGTGGAATGACAAGTAATTAAAGGATTGAGGCTCCAGTTGTGTCAGGGACTCTAGTAAAACATGCGCCACCTGTGGAATATGCGGTTTCAATAGAACCCCTCCCACTGGACCCAAGTCAGATTGTTATCGAGTAAATTGAGCAGTATTATGAAATACCTTTACAAATCTTAAGCAGTTGCTCAATCGATAGTTTTCTTATGTCATCGACAGGGCTGTGGAGGCCTTCACTAAGAAGAAAAGGCAATATCATACCAATGGCTTCTTTGCCATGAGAAGGATTTGTGTAGACCGGGTCACAAAGCCTTACAGACAGAGAAGATAGAGAACGGAACATTGACATCGCAGCTTTCCGCACTGTCTGTTATTGTGGCATACGTTTTGGTTTTGATTTATATTGTTCGAATTATATGTTGTCCAAGACGTACCTCTTTGATGTCGTCTATTCCTCTGAAGCACTTTACCCACAGTTCCTTGAGAAAGGGAGCGACTTGCTCTTTAAAGAGAAATACGAACATGTCATTAGATGAGTTGCATGATGACAGTGTACTATATTACATACCGTAGCGTTTGCTTTGAAGAGCATCAGAACAAGCATAACAACATGACTATCCAAATCAAATGTTACACTTGATATAATATATGGAAATGAGAGGGCTAGAAAAAGGGAGATTACCTCTCTTACTCGCCATTGATTAGATACTATTCCTTTTAACAATTCTGCAGAAGAAAAGACTCAGCATTGTCCAGATAGAGATGAAGAGAAGAGATTCTATCTAACCTTTCATAATAGGATCGAAGTATTCATCTACAGCTTTTTTGGTATCCATAATCGAATTAAATATGTTCCTCATAGACTATTAGAAAAAAATAAGGTTAATGGATTTGGTGCCATAGTAGGGACAAAGTTCAGATAGCAAACCTGAGCCACGCGAGGATTTGGGTCGTAGGAAGAGCGATATAACAAAGGAACCAAGGTGGGAAGAAAGGGCTTCACATACTCAGAACCAGCCTTCACAGGAAAGAAGTAAGAGGGCATTTCACACATGATAACATTTTTAAATGTTTAAAAATTCACCTGAGAAGCAAGTGCAGTAACAGCAAAAGCAGCGCCTTTACGTGAGTTCCAAAGGCTGTGGTGACTCGCCAGATTAAGGAAGCGATAAATTAAATCAGGTTGCCCCTATAAATCGAATTAAATATGTCAAACATTAAAATAAAAAGAATTATATTTCGAAAGAAATTTAGCATTACTAGTTCATTGGCTACGCTGCAAAGCTCTTTGTAAGTGGAAAGGCCTCCTCCGCCTATGCTTTCTGGTGCAGACCCAAGAGCTCCTTCAGGAATGATCTCACTGAAACATAAAGAAAGTAAGAAGGTAGCGCCTTTGGATTCGGGAAATCGTTGCAAAAGTGAAAAAAACCTGTCATCTTTTCTCTCAGTTTCTGTGTGATTCGATGTTTTGCCTGTAGTAAGTGTTGCAACGAGAGAGTCCACCAGCTCACGTTTCATACCAGTATCACCCTGTGTATTATATTTAAAGTGAGGTGGTATAATTTATTAAAAGGGCGAGTTCTTTTGTCCTTTTCATTGAAAAGTAAATGTTCAATAATGTTAATACCTGTCCGTAAACCAAGACTAGACCTTTCGAGGCAACCTCTTGGATGATTTCATTGTTATCTGGGTGGAAATGAAAAAGCAATAAAAATAATTAAAGTAAGTCGACTGGGATTGTATCATAGAGAAGACCGACTTTACCTGCCAATAGTCTAGAGAAGGCAATTTGTACTAGAGGTAAGTTGGCCTGCAGTATAGGATGCAAGGAAGAGTGCTGCAACAGATTCAAGAGCCAAATAGCAGCCGAAGCCCTGATCGTTGCGTTGCCAGACTGAAGCTGTTTGAAAATTCTCTCTAATATTTCCTTCATCACTCTGGAATTTTCCACAATACCTTTAGTCTGACAGTGGAAGGCAAAATATTAGTGAGTTTGTAACTCTGTAGTCAAAAATTTCGATCTCTATACCTCTTTTTCTTTCGCTTTTTCTGCTTTCGATAATTCTTGTTTCTTATTCTGCTCAGCAGCATCTTCAAACTCCTCATCTCCTTCCTCTGGGTCTAACGGATTTCGAGCAGCCGTAGAGACACTTGAAGAAGCAATGCAAGAAAATGCCTCACCAACAGTGAAGTGCACCTGATAGAAATGAAAATTATCACAAAATTTGAATTCACCATGATGCGAAAATAATATTGTACCTCTTCATTTTTGAGCTTATCTAATGCAATCAGGGCATTTATGATGTCTTCTTGAAATTTAAGACCACTCTCTCCAACACATAAATATCCCAATGTAATTGCTAGCCTCTCTGTGAGTTTAGATTCAGTTGAGGCAGCCAGCATGGATATCAATTTCATAATTACTGTCTTCTTCGTTATGGCATCACTCTTTTCTTCACTGGCTTCCTCATCGGCCAGAGGTAATGGTGCGTATCTTCCAACTATTCCAATTCCCCTAGCTGCGAAAAGCTGCAAATACATGAGCACTTAATGAGTAAGCCCTTTAATTATTTATTTGCTTACCTTGACATTAAAATTTCTATGGTCGAGAAGGCGAAAGAGGCCCTTTACTGTGGCTCCAAATTCTTCTCTACAACTATCAGGCAGAGATTGAGTCTGTAAAAACCGACAGAACAAAAATCTGTACCAAAAGAAAAAGGGAAATACTTTGTTAATTGTTGGTACAAGATTGTAAAGGAGAGAACATACGCGAGCAGGTTTATAGCTGTCTCAATTTTATCAACATTTGGTTCCTTTGCTGCATCAAGTTGTGACAAAAAAGTATTCACCAAAGATAGTAATCGATCTTGAGGTATACATGGTGCTGAGAAAGCAATGACCTGAGACATTGAGAGTTATGTTAGTGCCCTTAAAACGTACATAAAGAAGATTGGAGGCGGGAAGATTACTTACTTTTGCTATTATTTCCCTGGACTCTTGCGATCCACTGTACAAGAGATTGTTTGCAGTGAAGAAAGACAGCTTCTGTTCATAATAGGGCTTTAAATTATCGTGACTCATATGGAAAAGGCAAGTATAGAGAGAGCTTGATGAAACGTGATGTAAGCTGGAGCCGCCCTTGGATCCTAGACCCCCTTCAACCAAGTCGCTAATATTCCAAGAGTATGCATATAAGTAATCTATCATCAACTGCATAAGGTTGCACTTACGTACCGATATAGTACAAGTGGGTTGTCAGGCTGCATCTGATTTTGATCTGAAAGCGATGCAATATACTGGTGCAATGTCAAGTTACGACATTTTACTGTGTCTCGAAGGCACTTTCTCAGAAATAAAAGTATTTCTTCATAAGTCTGTGGGTCAAATGGTAAAGCATTTTGTTGTACTCCTATTATAAAGATGAATAATAAAATAGTAAGAAAGTTGAGTAACTGACAACATGCGAACTTAGCTTCTTCATTCTTACGCTGACTAGCTTGCTTTGATATGTAGAGCACCATTTCGTCAAATGCAGGATATGCTTGACTGTCATCTGTTACGATGTCTGAATCTTGATGCACGTAGGGCTGCAAACCTCTCTTTGCTTCATCTTTTACCTTATAATAGAAAACTATGGAATCAGCTACGAGCAGAAAAATAAAATGGCGTTCGGAAGACTAAACCTCATTTCTGTCGTCACCAGTTGCAATGAGGCATACAAATCGACTGATGAGGTGTGAGAAAGGGAATATCTTAATAGCTTTCAATAACATATATAATTGTTAGTTTGTTTCTCGAACAAAATGCTATCGCTTGTTTACTTGCTTACCATATTGTACGGCAGCCAATCGAGCTTGGTATCCATTCTGTTAGAAAGAGGTATTAGTTAATTACAAATTCTCTTACTTCTCTCTTTTGGCCGTTTCCAGGCTTGGTTTGCGGCCTCATTTTGAATTTTGCAAACAAGGTACACTGCCATCTAAGTAACGAACTTACGCTTTGCACACTTTGCAGTAGTAACTGTTCTAATGAGGTAAGTGTGTCTGGTGGTGCATTTTTCAAGGCAGGAACAAACATTTTTAGTGCGTCCTGTACCGCTCCTCGAACTGGAGAGTTAAATAATAATATTATAAACAATATAAATAAGAGCCCACAAATTACTCTCTTTAAAGGATGGTGAAAATACCAGTGTCAGGTTCTGAGGCAACTTTTTCAAAAAGCATTTGAATAACTGAGAGGTCGTTTTGAAACAGGAAAGGCATGCGAGTGGCGATACTGCCGATAGCCATGTAAGCTCCAACCTTTAAAGAATTATTATCTGAATACCGCAAAATGTGACACATGAAATTATCAAGTTAAATCCTAAGTTCCGAACATTCAACAAGAGCGAATGTACCAGCAGTAGGATCAGCACTCTGTAGTTGAGTTAACATCTTGTAAATGGATGAGTATATCAACTGAGCCATAGGCTTTATCTTTTGCTCTGAGCCCTAATGCATTATTACCATTAAGTCTTCAATCTATTTTAAGATATCGCGCGGCCTTGTTAAAGTACCTTGTTGAAAACGCTTTGGACAAAAGATAATCCAGCTTTTTTTAGCCTAGCAGAGGAATTTGCTCCAAAGACAGCATCAAAAATGATTTGCATAGTCCTTGGAAAGGAATTTGCTTCAAAAGCACAACATCAGCAAAAAAAAAGTGAAAGAAAAAAAACGGCACTTGACAACCAACCTGCCAGAGTTGATCTTTGTAGGTAAAGCAAGATTTTTTCCTTCAAAACAGAATCTGCAGGCATTCTCCTATCTTCAGGGGGAGTATTCTTATCTGTTGCCGGTGTGCCTTGAAGCAAGGACATTAACTTGTCTACCAACTTGAAGGAAAGATGTGAGGGATTACATATCTACTGAAATTAGGATCTAGAAGCTTACTTGAGCATCCTCCATGTTAAGGTCTTCAAGCCTTTTCAACGCGCTTTCTCCATCGCTTTTTACGCTATAGAGAAATTTTTCCTTTTAGTTTTGATTATCAAATATGTGGTAGGGATAGAAATGGAACCTATGATGTGCATCCCCTGAAGCTTCCAAAAAGTGTGGCAAAACAAGATTAGCCTCGCTATTGAACATCCCTGACCTCAAAAAATTCATGATTGAAACCTTAATGGGGGAGAGCAAGTTAACATCAGAAAAAAAAGCAAGCATCTTACTTATGACTCTTACCTTATAATCAATCAACTCCTTTGAAGACAAGGATTTGTTCCCTATCACCCTTTGAATTGAAGAAATACTTAATCCTGGTAAGGCAGCTTTTTGACCTTCAGAGCTATAGGAAGTAAAAGCAAAATAAGAAGATAAATTCAAACTACATAGAAGGAAGATAAAGAAAATCTACCTTGTTGCCTGAGGGATAACTAACAAAACATCCGCTAGGAAATCTAGAATCAATTTCTTTGTATCATGATCCTCGAAGAAAGAGGGTTGTGCTACAGCATTGCCGTACAGAGTTCTATCTTGGTATTTAGATAGCAGAATTGGAACCTAATAAAAATACACTAAATTAGGTGCACCAGAAAACAGTTGACAAGAGAACCAATATGTACGCATAATCGTAGCAAAATGGCCTGGTGCTTTGGTGCTCGTTGTGAAATCTTCTGTAACAGAAGAGGAGTCGCTTCGTATTTCTCCTACAGATCAGTAAAATAAAGATAAATAAGAGACAGTGCAATCAGGCAAATAAAATAACGTCCAATTTACCTCGTTAGTTGCTCGCTCGAATGCCAGTTCTATTTCACAAATCATAAGAGAAGAAACGTTAGATCATAGCCTTGTAATTGCTGATGGGAGAATGAGCAAAGCATAAATTTAAAGAATAGAACACTAACCCAAATAGATGATTGTAAAATTGAGCATAAATGGTGATGTGCTGGCAGACAAATACTGATTCATCAATTCCTTGAAAGGTAGGCGAATGTGGGGTTGTCCCTTGACACGCTTGTTGATGTGCGTCAGAACCTCCAAAACCTTTCATCAGCGTTTCATTAATAGGAACAAAAAGTAAATTCTCTCTCCAGAGAAGAGGGGAAGATGGCAGTGGGCAGGGGAAGAAAATGGATTGCAGCAGCAAAAAAACCTTGTTGCGTGTATTTTGTGAGGGGCTGGCGAGCTTGCCCAGCGTAGGCACAAGAAAAGAAGAAAGAGCACTCTCTAATTGCTGATCAGTGTCAGCCATCCCAAATCTGAACAGCACCCTATCAAGTAGCTGTTGATTGACATGTTTGGGGGGGGGGGGTGTTAGATCACATGATGCAGCAAATGCACACAAACTTCAGTTCACCGATCTAGTACCTCGATATCATTGTCCTGGCCAGACATGTTTTGCAGTCGAGTGTTGGTTTGGCAGTGCAGAGTAAGTCTTGTGTTGTTTTGTAAAAAAGACAGAAAGAAGGATTAGAGGCACTTTTGGTCTCACTCCACAACAAACAGTGATGTGAAGCACAAAGATGCCTTCGATTTTTTATTGGATAATTTGATTAATTTTATTCAAAAGAAAATCCAATCCAAAATCAAAAAAATCAAGTCATTTGATTATTTTTTATTCACAAGAAAATCCAGGTCGAAAATCAAAAAATAATCGAGTCGACTTTTCTTGGAAAAAATCAGATAATTGTATACATTTTGCAGATTGCCCTTTTAGCTCAGCTGGTAGAGCGTTAGACTGAAGATCTAAAGGTCGCTGGTTCAAACCCGGCAAAGGGCATTTCTTCTTCTTTTTTAAGATATCTACCTTGCCACCAAACCACTTGCAGCAAACAAGCATGGTTTCCTTTTGATAACCAGCACCAGCATTGCTAAGGCAAAGGTTGTGTGCCAAGTTGAGTTTGAGGATTGAATTCCAAGAAACACATTTTTTTTTTAATTCTAAAAGTCATGTTGCAACAACTGGCAAAGACAACAGCCCCCAGAACTGCCTTCTCTCTTGCAGCCCACTTACAGCTTCCACAGACTTCTAGTACACTCAAAGCTTTTCAGAAGAAGGTTAGCAAAAAACCTTTTTTTGCCTTCATGGCGCCTCTGATTCATTTTTTGTTGGTTTTTTGTTGGGGTGGGGGGCATAGATCTATGCAGTGTTGCATCTACTGACGGACTATGCCGGAGAGAGGCGATATGTTGACGTCGCTGCTGCTCACTTGAGCCAGCTGGTTGCAGGCAATGAGGACCGTACACTCAGCCTTTGGCTTGTCCACCAATTCCTGTTCAGTGCAACTGAATTCTATCAAAAGAGAGGTAAGCCCATCTCTTATTGCTTGCCCCTGTGTGTAGTGCGTGGCAGTGTAGTATGGCCAGAGAAGACACATCCTCATCATATTCTGTTGAAGGTAGCAAATGGTCACATGACACTGGTGCAAAGTTCGTTTGGGCTGGAAAAGCCTTGCCCAACAAAACCTATGTTGAGCTCATTACTTGCCCTCCACTTGCCATGCAGCAACAAATGGTTGATGCATTGTTGTCGCTGCCACACAAAGTAAGTACCTCTTTGTAAGCTTAGAGTGAACATCATCTTCTCTGCAACCAAAAACTTTATTATTATTATTTTTCTTCTATATTTTAGGCTGTGTTAGCTTATCTAAGCGATCTTGTCCAAGCTGATAGAAGTCATTTGCTTTCTGAAACAATCATTTCAGCTTTTTTGTCAAATGGTTCATCGTTCTTGTTTTATGTAATGAGCCAGTTTCTTGAAGTTTTGGAATCTCTTGAACGGGCACAAGCTCTCTCAACTGATCAGACAGAAGCAACTCAACAAATAGGGTCTATATTCACAAATCTGTTTGGACACAAGGAAGAGCAATCTCCCCATGCTCTGCAGGAGTTCCATTCGACTCTGCCCACATTTATGTCATTCTTTCAAATATTGCTTGATGAGGAACGATTTGTGCTCAGTGAAGATGAGAAGAATAAGAACATTTACCCAGCTAAGCAAGTTTTACTTAAATGGACAGAGGAAAATAGAAAAACAAGGGCAGAAACACAGGGTGATCAAGAAATTACATTTGTTAAGCAACTCTTAGGAATCGAAGAAAAACAAAGCCTTCCAGAAGAAGTATACGCAGACAAATTCGAAGCATGCGCAGCAAAAGCAAAATTGGGACAAAAAAACGTCCTGGAGAGATTTCTTTCTGAAACAGATATGATTCGTGACCCAAGGTATCCACAATCAGAGTTATTAAATAGTTGATGTGAACGTGTTGATAACCAATACGTTATTCTATAGATGGTTGGATCTTCTTTATGAAGATGAAAAGCTGTTGCCCCTTGTGTCAGTAAATGATCTAATTCCCTGCATGCTGACTTCTTTAACAAAATTATTTATTTACCAACGCCATGATGCCCAGGTACTATAAGTTTATACAAATAACATGTTATTTCAGCTGGCAAATTAAAGTAATAGCACTAATCTGTCGAATCCAATGACCCAACACAGATACAACTGAAAAGGAGCAAGAAGTGTGCAATGGCGTGCGGGTGGCTACATACAATGTCCTCAGTGAAGAATACAAGCAGTATTGGCAGCCTTTCAGGTGACTTTCTACGATCCAGCCCATTTACATGTGGTATTTGCCAATAGAAGTACTTACATTTCCACGTTGAACATTCACTTAGAGCCCAAGGGGACGTTTCAAAGATCAACTGTCGAAGAAGACAGCTCCTGAATGAATTGTTGCTTTCTGAAGCAGACATTCTGTGCCTTCAGGTGAGTCAAGACATTTAAGATGTCAACGACAGAGTGGTATAAATATTAACTAACATTTTCAGGAGCTAGACTATTATGTGTATAGATTTTTGGGACTTCAAATGAAGAAACATGGATTTGAAAGTGCATACAAACAGAGAACTGGCAGGCGAACAGATGGCTGTGGAATATTCTGGAGAGAATCTATGTAAGCTCTCTTTTTGTTGCTCAGGC
>MRZZ01001300.1:0-10362 GCA_002025285.1 Acanthamoeba comandoni | reverse complement strand
CCCAGGACATGCGTGACAGCACAAGTCTCTCGATCGCAATCGTGTCACCCAAAGGGAAGGTGTGACCACGTTGCCATGAAAAGCGCTCCTCTCTGGCAATCATGCCACGCCAAAGCTTCGCGGGTGGGACGCGTTGCTGTTGAGACGCTGATGCTCTCTCGCGAAACACTTTTTTTATTCAGTGAAATGTGCTTCATGTTGGTGCAAAGGGCTCTCGACCATCATGCATCCGGCGCAGGGAGCCTCGCGTGAGCCAAGTGGTTTGCGCGCACCGCCGTCATCCCTCGCGGAGAGGTCGTCGGTGTCTGACAGATGATGATGACGAACAGGTGGTCACACGACACTCCCCACATGTGTCGAGAGTTGCTGTGCATGCCGCTGCGATGGTTCAGGCTCGTCTTGCATCTATCAACTGAGCTTGCGCCTCCCGGAAGAGAAGAAAGAAAGAGAGCGTGCCTGTGCATGCAGTCAAGTCGCCAACACCGACAGCTTTTCATGTACACGATTAGCCTCCTTTGATGTTGTCCCTTTTCGGGAGGGTGGATGGGGATGCAAACCAATATCAACTCAGCAAAATCGAATGCACACAGTCGAGGTCATTTTTTCTCTTTGAAGTCTTTGTGAGGCTAGTGGTGTGACAGACACTGTGTGACATTGCGTTGCAGCTTGTGGACAATGTGCCAAGGCTTCACGCGGCTGGGTTCATCCATGGCGATATCAAGTGCGACAACGTGATCTACGGCAACGACGGCAAGGTGTACTTGATCGACTTTGGCTGCACATTCAGCATGGACTGGCAGAGCGGATCAAAGTATCAACCCTCCCGGGCGGCCCTTGAAGACTCCCAAGAAGACCCCTATTATGTCAGCGCTCAGATAGACATTGATGGAGTTGTTCGGTACATCTTGTGGCACCTACTGACAAACAAGAAGGATGCATCGTGGGACTTGGAGGGCAAGATGACGTTGGATCAAATCAAGAGCATCTCTTGTCAACAATGAATAGTGTGCAGAGCACTCAATAAAGCTCAGGGTTCTCTTATCTCACTCTCTCGAAGCAGCGCAGCACGCATGTCTCCTCGGCGAGCGAGTTGCTCATGCCGCGCGTCCATCGAGCTTGGGTCGCGCTTTCTCTTTCACTTCAGTATATCTAAATGTTCTCGTGTTGGCGGCGCCCAATGGTGCCAGTGACCCTCGAGAGTCGCGCACATGGATTGCACTCGACAGGCACCTCGACAACATGCTGTGTCAATGTTGTGGATGTAGTGAGCATCATGAGCACAGACCCGAAGAAGAGTTGATGTGTCGCGAGCATCACAACACGATCCTCTTTCATCATGTCAGTCTTGGGGTTGCACTGTTGTTCTTGCTATGGTAGCCTGTCCTTGGGTGTTCATTATCGCACATGCCATGTTGCTCGTCGCGGTTGTGTACTGTAGATTGTCTCTCAGCGACCTCAGTGTCGGTCGTGGTCACTGGTACCATCTTGCTTCATCATATTAACAACTCAAGAACCAAGAGCTGGCAGGCGAGCGTGAGCTCTCCGCTGACACTGCACCACTCGATGTCAAATGTGTCGCGAGGCTGCCAACGCACACAAAGAATACATTTGCGCGCACAGATCACTTGTGTGAGCGTGATGCCAGACCATTCTTTCGTCTTACTCCCAAAAGTGTCACTGACTCATGCACGGATCTACTATATTTGGACGCCTTCTCCCGGCGACCACTTTTCTACTCCCAATGTGTGAGTCAGTGCGTGGACACAACATTTTTGGTTGACCTGTTGGCAAAACCAAAAGTAATGTCACAACTTTTCGATTTGATAATCACTCGGACAAGAGACCATATGTCTCGGTAGAGGCCAACATGACATCGACTTTCTCGACAACCAGATGGCAGTCGGGAGAGTCATGATTGTCACCGGGGCCATCGGGAGAACCATTCTTCATCGGTCTAAAATTAGTCAGTTACAGAGAGTCACAAGTCCAGAATTGGCCCAAGCTAGAGAAATGGGCGACGGCTACTGCTGCCACCCGAGTCTCGAGTTTGATGCGCGGTATCATCCGCCACTGGTTGTCGAGAACAAGCATTGTTGCATCACGGCGATGCGTGAGCCCCTCGGTTGTGTATCGTCAAAAACAATGGGCACCAAGAGTCATGGGCATGCTCAACAGAGATGTATGGACTGCATGTGCCACGCCACCGTTGGTGATGATGCACCCGACTGGCGGCTGCGCCTGTTCTCGAGAGCACATGGATCATGCATCTTCTCCATCTTGAAGTAGGAAAGGTAGGCTATCAGGCGTGCCAGCCATTTCTCTTCAACACCGCGAATCTGTCATGGTTTCCCGACCACGAGAGAGAGAGAGAGGGATCCCTCTCGCGAAGCGCCTCGATGGCCACGACATGCACAAAGTGTTTGCGTCGCGCTCAGGCAACATTATGTTTTCCTTGGCGAGGAGAAAGGAGCTGTCGTGCACATGTGCGCTTGTGTCTTTCACGAGTACCACTTCTTCCTCGAGATGCAGAGGCATATCTGACCATATCATGTCGCTCGGCATGGCTGTTGGCCACACGTGAGATCAGTCGTGCCACCACTGTCGCCAGCGGCAGACAAAATTTTCTTGCATGGGAGACAGAATGTGTTGCGGTGTCTGTCCGCCGGTCGCACCAACGGGGCTTGACGTTGAGGTCGATGCTGCTGCAATGCATCATCTTTGTCCACCGCCGTGGTTATCTCCCTCTTGGGACAGACCCAAGCGCTTGGACGACTCGCTCGCAAAGTGACCTGCATGCAATCAACAACTTTTTATTTGTGAAAGGGAGGTGTGCAATGCGTGCGCAGCAGCTTGGCGCCGATGGCTTGTCAATGGTGGTGGTCGCAGCAGCAAAGTCTCGACCTGCTGCACAAAGGTCATCTGAGCACGCCGATGCATTTTGACCACGACGGCCATCGCCTCAAGCACGTCTCTCTCCTCTCTCTCCTCACCTTTGTTCCCAAGGAAAGCGTTGCGGTGGCGGTGATCGTCCTGTGCCCTTTGATCTCCTCAAGGAAAGCACTGATGCGGTCCCCATCCTCTGGCCGCCTTAGGGAGAGCGTTGATGCGGTTGCTATCCTTTGTTCTCGAGGATAGCGATGACAAGGTCGCCAGCCTTTGTTCTCAAGGAAAGCAATGATATGGTCTCTATCCTTTGGCCTCGGGCATGGCGTTGACACAGTCCTCATCCTTTGATCCCAAGGACAGCGACGATGTGGTCTCTATCCTTTGGCCTCAGGGAAGGCGTTGACAATGTTGATATCCTTTGACTTCCTCAAGGACAGCGATGATATGGTCACCCTCCTTTGGCCTCAAGGAAGTCGTTGATGTGGTCACCATCCTCTGGCATCAAGGAAGGCGTTGACACAATCATTATCCTTTGATCTCAATGAAAGCAGCGACAGGCCTGACAACCTTTGGCAACAAGGAGCGATGACAAATATGCTATCCTTTAGCCTCCATGAGAGTGTCAAGAGGTCTCTCCGTCTTGTGACCCCAACGGGAGAAATGACAAGCTCTCCATACTTTGACCCCAGGGACAGCGTTAACAAGGTCGCTATCCTCTGACCCCAAGGATCACAATGACAACACCGATACTATTTGGCCTCAAGGGAGGCATTGATATGACCACCATCCCTTGTTCTCAAGGAGAGCGCTGATGTGGTCGTCATCCTTTGTTCTCGAGGATAGCGATGACATGGCCACCATCCTTTGTTCTCAGGGAGAACGTTGACATGGTCCTCATCCTTTGGCCCCAAGGGAGGCATCTATATCATCATTATCCTTTGATCTCTTCAGGGAGGGCTGCGATGTGGTTGCCTCCTTTGACCTCAACGACAGCGATGAAATCGTCGCCATCATTTGCTCTCAAGGAGATCGATAGTATGATTGCCATCCTTTGGCCTCGAGGATAGCGATGATATGGTCTTCATCCTTTGGCTTCAAGGAAGGCATTGACACGGCCGTCGCACTTTGACCTCCTTGAGGAGAGCGTTGATATGATCACCATCCTTTGGCATCAAGGGAGGCATCTATATCATTTGGTCTCAAAGAGAGCGTTGATATGGTCACCAACCTTTGGCCTCTTTGAAAAGAGCGATGGTCTGGTCACCATCCTTTGTTCTCAAGGATAGCATCGATGCGGTTGCCATCCTTTGGCCTTGAGGAAGGCATTGATATAGTCGCCATCCTTTGACCTCCTCAAGGAGAGCGCTGATATAATCAATATCCTTTGGCCTCAAGGAAGGCATTGACATAGTCGCCATCTGTTGTTCTCAAGGAGAGCGACGATATAATCAATACCGTTTGGCATCGAGGAAGGCTCTGATGTGGTTCCCATCCTTTAGTCTAGAGGAGTCCGATGTTGTGGTTGGCCTCCTCAAAGACGGCGATGATATGGTCCTCATCCTTCGGCCTCAAGGAAGGCATCTATATCATCATTGTCCTTTGATTCCCTCAAAGAGAGAGATGATGTAATCATTGTCCTTTGGTCTCCTCAAGGATGGCATTGATGTAATCATTGTCCTTTGGTCTCAAGCAGAGCGCGCGGACAGGGCTTCTCATCTCCTGACCTCAGGGAATGTGTTGAGAGAGAGAGTCGCGCTCGACATGCTCTGACGTCAAAGAAAATGTCGAGAGTGCTGCCATTCTTTGGTGACAAGGAGAGTGTTGACACGGTCGCGGATCGCGTCCATCCTCTAATCTCCTCAAGGAGAAGGTGTCGAGAAGCTCTTTGTCTTCTGATCTCAAGGAACGCGGTGACTTGGCCACGGGGAGAGCGTCGTCGAGAGGATGGGTGCGCCTCTATCTTCTGACCACCTCAGAGAAAGTGTTGAGAGGGTCGCGCCGGCGTCTCATCTCCTCAAGTAGAAAGTGGTAGCAGAGCTGCCAACCTCTGACCTCCTCAAGGAGGTCAAAGTGTTGAGAGAGTCGCACTCGCGACATCTTCTGATCTCATGGAGAGAGCACGGTCGAGAGCTGCTATCTTGTCTCTTCACCAAGGAGCACACTCTACTTCTCTTTCTTGAAAGAGGAAGAGTGGAGCATCTGGTGCGACAGTCATCTCTCGCAATGTTCTGGCACCCCTGTGGTCTCCCGACATCAGTGGGATTTCATCCGAGACACGCCTCTGTGTTCACGATGTGCGCAAAGTGTTTGCGTCCCGCTTGGGCGGGAATATGCTTTCATTGACGAAGAAGAAGAGAGTGATGAACACGAGCACGACCGCGCCATCCATGAGAAGCCCTTTTCATCAGGATGCAAAGACATGCAGCTGCGTCATGTTGCTTGACATGGTTGTTGGCTGCACGTAAGATCAGGTGCGCGGTCACCACCGCCAAGTCAAGAACTTTATTTGCGAGCGAGACGAAATGCATCGCGATGTCTGTACGTCGGTCGGATGATCGCGGCTTGGTGTTGTCGTCGCCGCCGTTGCAGCAACACATCTTCTTTGCTCATCATCATAGTCATCTCTCTTGGGACAGGCCCGAGAGCGCTTGGACAACTCGCTCACAAGGTGGTCCGTGAGCAAGCAGCTTTTTATTTGTGAGAGGGAGGGGTGTACACAGTGCGCAGCAGCAGCGCTTGACATTGATGGCTTGCCAAGTTGGTGATCACGCAGCAAGATTACATTCAACACAAAGGTCATCTGAGCGCCACAAAATATATTGCCTGGTGTTGGCGCGCATGCTGAGGCTGTGATGACCTTGTGTCTCCAGATACTCATTCTCTTTCATGGCGAGGAGAAGGATAGCACGCTGTGACACCTAGGCCCAGAGGCTTGTGTTCGCTTCAAGCGATCGGCCACGCATCAGGCATTTGTCTTGCTTGGCAGTCTGACAACACCGAGAACACACACATCTGATGGCGCGATCGTCATGTTGGCAAAGGACTCCTTCTCTCTTTTGGATTGATGAAGTACATCCGTGCCCTCCACGGGCAGAGTGGATGACATTGCGCAGCAGCCTTGGATGACACGACTCTCTGTCTCTCTCGCGCGGCGAACAGGGTGATGTGTTTCTGGGCCAACAGAGTGGTGGTCAGTCTTGCACTCAAAGAAAGGGGCAGCGTGTTGTGATGTCGAGAGTTGGTCTCTTGGTTCAGGTGATGTGTTGATAAAGTGTTGGCGATGCGCATCACGCTGACCTAAAGAACAAGTGTGACGCATGCGTGAGTGTTCTTGCATTCCCTTGTCTCTCGGAAGCCGTGTCAACGGGGTGGGCGCAAGCATGCTTCCCGTCGTCTGTCGGCCCTCCCTTCTTACAACAGATGCGCCACACACTTGGAACTCCAGGCGTGCGCGGTGCATGGCCGCCTCGCTCGAGGTATTCTTCTCGTGCAAAAGTCTCTCCAACATCTTGCCTCGCTCGGCAGGTTGGGTTGTCTTGACGATGAAAGAGCCGAGCATGCTCTTGTCGGTGAGTAAGCATATCACAAGTTGTGTCCTTGGCTTGAGGATGAGTGTCCTGCGCATGCATGCATATTTCTCTTTCTCTCTCTCACGCACGCACATGTACTTTCTGTCAACGGACGACAAGGTCGTGTGGCTGAGAGTCCTTTGTTGTTGGGCCTTTTCCATGGATGTGCGGTGTCAGCAGTGCAAGCATGACATCGTCGCAACAGCGTCAGGACCGTCCAGGCATGGCGCTCTGCGCTCGTGTTCTTGGGGTGGTGGTCATCACAAAAGTTGAATGGCATGTCACCAGCATGACGGTCATCACTCACACAAGAGAGCATGTGCCTCAGCCGATGCCACCGAGACATCTATTTTCTTGACAACCACATGGCAGCCGGGAGCATCATGGTGGCCGCCGTGACAATCGGGAGAGTTATTTCCCAGCGGACCTGAATTCATGAGAGCTCGGCCTCGCTGCGAAGCCAACTCGTCGCCAAGGCACTCAATGACCGCGACTGCGACTTTGTGATCGCGTGCCACCCCGACACAGAACCCTTGACTGGTATCACCAACGGTTCATCGAGGCTCATCAGTTACACCTACAGCGCCAATGGGGCGATCACTGCTTTCACCAACAATCTGTCATATAATGACTGGCAAGCAGCGAACAAGGTCAACGACGGCCTCTACAACAGGTTCAACGTGCCCGTCACCAACGAACAGTACACTACCTTGGGGGTGTTCACCCTGCTCAGCAACATCATCAAAAAGTATTCGATGAAGCAGACAGGCAGTTTGGACCTCCACAATGAGAAGCTCTACTACTTTGGCATGATCTTTGGCCTCGATCAGAACCACCAAGTGACCGTCACCAGCGCGTGAACTCCCCCTCCCTCCCACTCCAATGTCTGCTCCTGGTGACACAAGAAGTGCAACCGTATGACCAACAAAGTTATCTCTTTTTATTGTCCATGACGCTCACGAGCGCGCTCGGGCTTTATCTTCAACATAAAGTATGTCTCACCATAGCTCTTGTTGCCAACGTGTTCACCCCAAGGAGTCAGCACAAACCCGCCGACGTACACTGGCTTGGGCGAATCGCTATACAGCTCGACGACCTCACCATTGACATTCGGGGTGATGATGAGCCGCCCTGACCAAGCGCAATGGATGCCTGTTCTGTAAAAGCTGGGACACAACTTGTTGGCGTATGACAACAGCCGAATGTCTAACCCTGGTGGCAACTGCGAGTCTGTCAAGGGGACATTTAAATATTTGGATTCATGAAGCTTGATCAAGAAGGCAGTCATTCTTTCGCTTTTCCTGTGTGGCCGCCAAAAAGCACTTTATGAACAAGATCGTCTTTATCTTTTGGGTGTTGGAACACGCCTTGGGATGTCAAGAACCTCAGCCATTGCAATCTGTTCAACGTTGACCGCACAGCCTTGTGAACCTCTGCGAGTTCGATGCCGCGATGGATAGCTCTTTTGGCTGACGTCTCTGCCACAATTTCATAAACAGCAGATGCTGCTCGCCAACAACGCCAGCAAGTGCCATGGTTGCCACCAAGAGCAAACACCAACACTCACTTTGTTCACTTGGCCACAAGCTCACCATGGATAGAATGAAAGAAGCTTTGTGTGCGTCCATGGACGCACTGCTCAGCACCGCGGCCATCCACGCCAAGATTGCCAATGAGTTCACCTTCACCGGAGAAGAGCAAGTTATGCTCGATAGCCACAGCGAGATTGTCACAACGCCGCCAACAAAAGAGCTCATTCTCGAGAGGGTCTCGATCCTCTTGAATGGAGAGCCGACCGCGGTCGTGCGCGGCGTTCCCATCTGGGTGCTCAACTTGGTTTTCAACGATGACAAGGAAGACGAGAGGGACCAATTCTATTTGCAAGTGTACGAAAGCCCGTGTTACATCCCTCCTCTGGAAAAGACTGTCGTCTGTGTGTGCCTGTACTCTCTCGTGGTGCCAGAGGACCTGAGAAGAAAAGGCCTGGCGTCAGCTATCCTCGACCAACTTGAAGCCAAGGCAGACATGAACGCAAAGCCTATCATGGTCAGGCAGATCGTGGGCAGAGAGATGGCCTCCTTGTTGAAGAAGAGGGAAACCTATCGAACGCGATTATCCTTTGAGGCATATCGCTTGCTGGGACTTTTTGAGTGGCTGTCGGTGGTGTTGTGCAAGCTTGATGAAATGAATAAAGACGATCATTAGGTTGTCAAGGCGAGCTTGCTTTTAGTCGTGAACGCCAAGGAAGAGGTACCAGGTTGCTGCGACTTTGGCCATGAGCGTCAAGAACGCAAGGTGATCGACAAGGCTCCATAAACAAAAATAAACACGGCAACCTTACGTGCTCTTAAGCATCAGACATACACCACTTTGTCACAAAGCAAGGAACATACCAACAAGATGAGCTCACACCAAAAGCAAAGCGTGGAGGAGATCGTGGGGCTTTACTCGCTGAGCGTTGAAGAACAACACAAACTCGCAAGGCTCGTGAATGTGCTCGCGGCAAGCGGCATCAGGACGGTCTGGCTGACCGATCGGTCGGGCCAAATGTGCATTTATTCTCTGGACTTCCAGAGCATGGACGAAGCACAGATTGCCTGTGAAGTCCTCTTATCTTGCTCGGAAAGCAAGGCCGAGAGCGAAGAAGCCAGGGGAGCCTCCGACGACAGGCGCTTGGCTCTGATACTTCATCGCATCGAAAGGACTGGAAAGCTCATGCTCTTTTACACTCCAGTACCATGTTGATAGAAGTTGAGCTGGAGAACCCGCATGGGGCGGTTGAATAAATCATTTTATTGTTCACTCATCTTGTCTCGATGGAATTAGTTGCGACAACACACTCGAACAGCAAGGGGATAACACGTGGATCATCATGCCTGAGAGTGTGTGGGTTGTTCTCGTCACAGTGTCCATGATCTTCCCACAGCTTGGCTCGACGTCCAAAGGTGCATTGAGTAATCAATCTGACTCCTTGAAGAGTCCAAGATTCGTTGAGGCCATCGGGTGTTTGTCGCCACGATGATGACAACATGACAAGCTCAAGTGTATTTGGGGTGCAAGAGGTTCACCACGGGCTTCGACGATACATCCCGGCAGACACACGTCTTGTTGACGCGCGATGCACCTGCCACCGGAAGGCGTCATCACGGGAGACATCAACTTTCACTGAAAAAAATAAATGCATCTGCGAGTGTTCCGAGCAAGTGTGTGCCCCAAGTTGCTCGCGCATGCCAGAAATGTCGCTGTATGCTGGGGTATCAAGCTTGTCGAGAGATCACCACTGGTTCTCAGTGGATGCCTCCCCGAGGACGACCCTTGCACATCTTGGCCCCGACAACAATTGCTTTGTCTTCCAAGCAACTCGACAACACGATGCCCACACACACACAAGGGATGACTGCACATTCAGTGAAAAACACATTTGCATATTGGCACTGTCGTGTGTGTCCTTCGTGGCGGTCATGGATGCCAAGAGATTCTCCCCATAGCCAAGAAGGTTGGTTCATGATGGCCAAGTGCGTGAACCAACGCTATTGGTTTTGCGAGCGAACATCAGCATGCACACAACATTTATGGCTTGAGCGACCGAGCGCGAGCGCATGAGATGA
The DNA here is from genome assembly GCA_002025285.1 of Acanthamoeba comandoni. Lineage (NCBI taxonomy): Eukaryota > Discosea > Longamoebia > Acanthamoebidae > Acanthamoeba > Acanthamoeba comandoni. The sequence goes on along the minus strand of MRZZ01001300.1, from coordinate 299 downwards.
AGGAGCTTCACACTTGGAAGCCATAGACTGACCAATTTCACTACATCGTGATTCGCGATCAGAAAGATGGCGGACCTGGGTTTTCGATGCGCTATTATTTGCGTCGCTTCTTGACACACGCGCTGTGTTCCCGCCAAGGTGGCCATCGCATGGCGCATGCAATGCGCCATCTCGGCTCGCACGGAGGCAGCTCGATCGACGAAGATGTCGGTGATGAGAACCAAGGTGTGCTGCGCGTGCATGTATATCATGTGCCATCGTATCTCAAAGACGCCGAGACGCGCAAGGCCAAGCGAGTG
>MRZZ01001297.1:0-24480 GCA_002025285.1 Acanthamoeba comandoni | reverse complement strand
AAAAAAAACAAAAAAACCTGATCTTTACCGCACACCATCGCACCATCGCACCATCATCACCGCCACACTTTTTCTCAGGCAAGCAGCACATCCGCAGCAGCAACTGAAGATCGAAGAAAAGATCGAAGCTCAGCTCACAGAATTAAATATGCAAAGAGCAAGAGATAGGCGTGCCGCACCCACACCTCCCCAACCCAAACCCAAACCATTGAGGATGAGGATGATGATGATGAGGATGTGTGGACAAATGGATGGACAGATTGGGCATGGGCCTCCGCTGTTCTGTTCTGTTCTGTTTTTTTTTTCTTTTTTTTCCCCCCTTCTCTTTAAGAGAGGGCCGAAAGGAAATTTTTTCAAAAAAAAGACTCTAAAAGAAAATAAAAAACAAAAATAAATAAAGTGTCTTCGCTTGGGGACTTACCAATTTTGTAATTTTGGGTTCCACCAAAAATACCGGAACATCCCATAAGGCGGCACTTAGGGGGGGGGGGCTCTTTTTTTTTGACGCACGCACAGACCCGGGTCTCTCTCTCAGTGTGTGTGTTGTTTTGTGTGTGTGGTTGCATCACCTCGCACCCCCACCTCCTGTCGCACATATCCTCTTGTTTTCGCATTTCCATAGTAATCCCACTGGTGACACGCTGTCTCGATGTCTCAAACGAGGCGGAGACGAACTAAGTCTTCGAGCTCAGCTCCTTGGACTGGAGGCGCTAGTATGAACACCATGGACAACTTTAGCTTCATTTTGGGTTCCCAAATACGCTATTTGGTGTCTAATCTCAGTAAGAAAAACTTCCGCGTTAATGTCAATGAGCTCGAACATGTAAGTTTCAGGTTTCTTTTTGGCAGTTGGATTTCAAAAAAAAAGCTTATTTTCCTGTTTTTTTTTTAACAGTTGACCACCCTGTATGGGAGCGACGCCTACTTGTATCTTCTCAGGTGTCTAATTGAACAGATTGATTTCAAGGATAGCAAGAATCAGAAGGATCAACATAGGCTGCAAGTACTTAATCAGCAGCTGCAACTACTGCACAATCATCCAAATTATGCAAGCATTATCACACAGGCGCTCTCTGGCTTGGAGTTAAATAATGAGTTCCTCTCCCAGTTTTGTAAGCTTAGTAAGTTGGCTCTTGGACAAGAGATTGTGATCGCTCTGGGGCTCTCTCTTGCCACCGATAAGGCCACCAAACAGGAAGGCAAGTAAAGTCAATAATCCCAATATCCTTCAAAAATGTGCATGGTTGAGAGATGTCTTACACGCTTGGCACCTCAGGGCGCAAATTTTTGAACAGCAAGTTACCTGATCTGGTACAAAATATTTCGGCCTTGCCCGAGGGCATGTTTCATCAGCTGTTGCACTTTCTGAACTCTAAAGAGGGTTTTGCCAAACAACGTGTTGCTCTGGTTAAAGCAATACATCAAGCCCACTCCGGCAAACTTCTCACCCTTTCCCTGGGTCTTATCACTGGTGATCCGGAGCACGATTTTAATTCTACTAGGTATGAACGCACTGAAGTTTCTTCCTACGTCGAGTCTCACATATCTTTCATGCTGTCCAGAACCTTTGAGGCAGAGCAGAGTAGGGAATACAGAGAAAGTGACCAGCAGCTAGTCAACGAGCTAGCACTTGCCTGCCATCCAAGTCAACTCATGGAAGATATAGGTTATTCGTGTTGCCAAACAGGGACTAACCTCAAGGAGCTGCTCAGGAAGTTTCCCGAGACCAGTGAAACTGATATAGCCCGCATACTTGCCATGATGGCCCGTACCTACGCTGGTCTTGACGCGGACGATGTTCCATCCGCATCTGCTTCGGCAACAGACAATAAGGGCTGGAATACTGACGTGTTTGTGGACACTCTCAAGGAACTGGTACGCGCTATTCCCCCTTCCCCCACAAACGCTCTTGACCTTTTGTCCTTAATACAATACAAAAGGTCAACAAGACAAAATAGCTAATATCAGAATCGACATTTTCATTCTTTCTTACAGTATCCCAGTTTGAATTGGCCTCTAGTAATAGCATCACTTGATCAGCCTGGTTTCTTCGTCGCAGATCAGAAGGTTTTAATGATGATCTTATCGGTCTTCAAAAAAGCATCTAAGGTTTTTCACCAATATTCTTACGTAATACGTTTAAACAATTATAATAACGTTGGCATTATTTGAGCAGGAGCCCTTTCCATATGAAGCTTTGACCAACAAGTGGGCAAATGAAGCTGGCCAATTATCATTATTGCGCTGGGCAGTGTTGCTGCCGGCTGAAGTTCTTAACTTTGGATCCACAGTGGCTGTGGGCACAGGGTTATCACTAGATCTTCCCCACCCAAACAAGGCCGCCGCCGCCGGCTGCAATTATACCCATCACTGGTATTCTCTTCCTCTGGTGCAGCGTCTTGTTGATCTAGCTCAGTCTTTGGACTATGAGACTGTGCGCGATATTTTCCAATATCCCCTGGAGCATTGCCCTGAACTCCTTCTTCTTAAGCTTGCCCAAGTCCAGGCAAGGCCTCCCCGCATATATAAAGAAATGTAAAATCGGAATTATTCTTTGTTTTAACTATGATACATTGTTATGTGAATCTACTTTAGCCTCCTTGGGGAGCTCTTCACTCAGACCTATGTTCAGTACTTGTGCCCATATTTCTAGCAAACCACCCCAACTCGAGTTACGTTTTGCACAAGCTTTGGCCAATTAACCGCTCCATGGTAATGCATGGTATGGTTGACTGCTATTCGAAAGACCCCACCTGCCTCTCTCGTTTGTTGGATATTGCCCATGATATCAAGGTAGGACGCTCAAGTCCAAACTTTGTACAAATATGTTATTAGATCTAATAACATTTTCTGTTGACAATTATAAAAGGCCTTGTCACCTATTCTTGAGATTCGTCCATTCTCTTTTGTGATCGATTTGGCGGCGCTTGCCTCGCGAAGAGAATATCTTAACTTGGAAAAGTGGCTGCAAGATAGAATAAATGAAAACAAATTGGAGTTCATTCAGGCCTGCCTCGCTTATCTTCACGACAAAAAAAAAGGCAATATCAAAAGGAGCTGTGCCCCCCAAACTCAACCTTCCTGCAGGAAGTATCATCGCTTCCCTCTCTGCTGATACGCTAGCCATTTTCTTCTCCGTGCTGCAGTCCAATATCAAGTATACTTCCAAATCACTAAATTAAAAGCTCATCATTTATGTTTCTTAATAATCTTTGCTCTATGCTAGCATGATGCCACAGGAGATGGTAGAAGAGCTGGATCAGCTACAAAGTGCTCATGCCATTCAATTAAGCAAAGCCATGGCCCAACAAACTCCTGGTGCGGCTCTTATCATGCATAATTGAGTTTACAGATGCACCAATGAGATTTTTACTGATTATGATTGATGCGTGGTGTTCTATAGACCCAGGGTTGAGTGGACCAATTAACACGCCTGTGGAGAAGGAAATCTTTCCTCCGGACATCGAGCAAACAGCTAACGCATATTTCCAGAGTGTGTACACTGGCCAGATGTCAATCGATGAAATAGTTAACCTATTGAAAAATTTCAAAGATTCCAAGAATAAGAGGCAAGATATTCTCTCAAACACAAACGCGATTACAATAGTTATCAAAAGTATTAATGAAGTTCTATCAAACAGGGAGCAAAAAATATTTTCGTGCATGATACATAATCTTTTTGATGAATACCGGTTTTTCCAGAAGTACCCCGACAAAGAATTACGTATCACAGGAATATTGTTTGGACAGCTGATACAAAATCAGCTTGTATCTTATATTTCTCTTGGCATTGCGCTGCGTTATGTTCTGGAAGCGCTCAAGAAACCTCCCAATAGCAAAATGTTTAAATTTGGCCTTTTTGCCCTTCAGCAGTTCAAGAGCCGTCTGATAGAATGGCCTCAGGTACTTATTTTTGTTCGTGCACCTTTCAACCCATTTGTTTCTGACATCTGTCTTGCGTTCCTGTATTTTGAAAGTACTGCTCGCATGTGCTCCAAATCACACATCTTCGTCAATATCATACGGAAATAGTTGAATTCATTGAAAATATGAGCGTTGCTGACGCGACTCCCTCTGCTGCTGCAAAAACTGTTCCTACTGCTGTAACTTCCTCTCCTTCTTCCCTCCTTTCTGGATATGTAGTTACCGCTTTGTTCTTAGGTTTCTGAAGTGGCAAAATCTTCCGCCATTGAGCCACCCAAGAAAAAGATACCAGAGACAATAGCTTTGCCCACGCCGTCTATCCTCTCTTCGACAAATGGTAATCTAATATCTTAAAGAATTTTGACACAGAAAAGTTTTCTGAGCTTGTTGTTGATGGAGCAATTTGCCTAATATCAGATCGGGTTGAGAGAGCAGCTGCCAGTAGTAGTCCCTTAAGCCCAGTGGGAAGTCCTCCAGCTAGTCCCATGCGCACAGGTGGTTCCATGAGTTCTGCGCTCGCGGCGCCGCCATCACCTACCCTGCGAGCAGGCATATCGGGGGGTCCCAGCTTTGGAATAGGAAGCCAGCTGCCTTTAAATGCCATCATGCAGGCTATCAAACCTGCGCCACAGCCCGACGAAGCTGTAAAGGAAAAAATAGTCTTTGTTTTTAATAACGTCTCCAAGCAAAATATGGAAGCCAAAGCAAATGAGCTCTCTGGCCTGCTTGGATCCAGCAAAGACCACCTGCTGTTCGTAGCTCAGCATCTCGTTGTCAATCGTGCGAGCACTGAACCAAACTTTCATCAGCTCTATATGGACTTTTTAGATAGCCTAAAAATATCCAAGCTACATGATTTAGTATTGAAGTCTACCTATGCTGCGATAAAGGCCTTGCTTCAATCCCCAAGAATAACCGCTAGTAGCTCAGAGAGGACCCTTCTCAAGAATCTTGGCAGCTGGCTTGGCAACCTCACTCTAGCAAGAAATAAGGCGCTGATACACAAGCATTTAGCACTAAAGGTTTGAGATTTCTTTTCTCGTTTCTGTCATGTGCTATATTAACACCAATAATCTTCCTTTTGGTGCGTAATATGAAGGAGCTGATATTCAATGCATATGAAACTGGCAAACTTATTGCAGTGATACCATTTGTTGCTAAAGTCTTGGAGGCCAGCGCTAAATCCAAGATCTTCGCGCCACCTAATGTATGGGTTATGGCCCTGATGCGCCTACTGGCAGAGATATATCATATTCCCGAGCTCAAACTCAATCTTAAGTTTGAAATAGAGCTTCTTTGTCAGCATCTAGAGCTTGACCTTACAGGTACTCACATGTCGTACTTCAACTGCATAGGTCTCTTCCTCCCCTTATCTATTTTTCTTTGTAGAGATAAAGCCCACTGATGCACTGAAAGATCGGCCACGAGAGAATAGTCAAGACTTCACTACTCCTGGCACATCTGCGGGAATACCACCTAAGGATGTTGCGCCTGCACCTTCTGCATCCGCTGCAGGTAAATTACCTTCTGCGCAAAACACGAAAGAAACGCTAATTTAATGTGCAATGTAGGGCAACCCAGCACGCTGCCACCTCAAGTTGTTCCTGAACCAGGCCCACAGGCTCAGCCCCAACAGTCAGTTGGCGTGCCCACTACGCAGGCATCTGCAGAAGCCCCATCAACCACGCCTGCAGTAATTTATCCACCTTTGTACCACACAGTTGTAGAACTGCTAAAATACCTTAACATTTCTAGGTTTCGCTTGGTGGTTTATGGAAGATAAACCCACACATTCCCTTGTTTAATCAGCAACCTCATCTGAAAAGATGTGTTGCTTTGGCGATCGACAGGGCAATCAAGGAGGTATGAGATGATGTTTGTGAGTGTGCAATCAGTCCCCCTTTAACTTATTGTATACATAATGTAGATTTTGACTCCAGTTATGGAGCGCAGCGCCACTATTGCGTCGTTAACAACACGTGAACTCGTTATAAAAGACTTTGGTTTGGAGGGAGATGAGGCAGCCATCAGGTCGGCCGCTCATCTGATGGTTATGTCTCTTGCAGGTTCTTTGGCCTTAGTTACTTGCAAAGAACCTCTTAGAGTTACGATAACGAATCACTTGCGTTCCCTGCTCACAGTATGTATATCCTCAGAATCAAACAGGAGTAGAAGGGAGAAAAGATATTAACGCACTGACATTCGATAACTCAGGCAAATCTCAGTGACCAGGGCCACCGAGCACTGGTTGAGCACGCAGCGCAAACCGTATCTACCGATAACTTGGATATTGCATGCTCATTCATTGAGAAAACTACTGTAGAAAAAGCTCTTCGTGAAACGGACGATGCGCTTGCTCCCGCTTTTGAGGCACGCCGCAAACATAGAGAGAGATCTCCCGGCCAGCCATACATAGAGGCAAGCCGTTCGGCTGCACTTCTTTCAAAAACAGATTTCAATTTAAATGATGCTAACAGTTCCAAATTTTATAGCCCAATTACTTTTCTGCTCGCTATCCATCTGCCTTGCCCGAGCCTCTGCGTCCCAAGCCCGGAGGGTTGCAACCTCACCAAAAGAAGGTATAATAATGCTATACAAACAAGTCTCCCCAATTAAGTGTTGATCATATGTTATAAACAGGTTTATGAGGAGTTTGCTTCCGTTCATGCACGAATGGCAAGAAGCATATCTCAATCTCAGCAGCCACAGATAGGGTCTCAGCCAGCTCCGGCTTCTACAGCATCAGTGACTCCAGTCATTCAATCGCCAGCTCCCATCTTGACCTCGCATTACCGTCCTTATCCCTCGCGTACGTTTCCCTCCCTAGTAAAAAAACACGCTTAAGTTAATTGCTGATATCTCTTTGAAGCGGTAACAGGGGAAGACGTTGCCCAAATTACGCAGATTTCTCCACCACCTGCCGGGCTATCATACGTTGTACACCAAGTGAGTTTATTTTTTAGTAGCCATATATGCAATCCACCTTTATGTTTGAGTATCTTAACTCATGTCTGGTATGAAAGGGCACAATGAATGTAGCGCAGCAAGACGCCAGACGTTCCATTCATTCGCGAGAGGCATCTGCCCCATCTTCTGTTACGGCAGTCAAGTCAACCAAAAAGGAAAAGCTAACTACTGGACAGGCCTTGCAACAGTTCAAGGTAACCCAACATTTTCTTCTTCTAAATGCCTGCAAATCTTGGCCTTAACTCCAATGATTGGTATAGAACTTGTTGAGCGATTTGGACGCAGATCTAGCCGATCCCTCAAGCAGTACAATAAGCTCTTTGGACCAGCTACCCGAAGAACACTCGGTTTTCAGTATTTTGGAGAATATCCCTGCCATCATCACTCAAGCAATTAACCTAAATGAGGTGCATTATATTACTGATCTTTTCATGAACTGAGGTTTTTGCTAATGCTCTGATCAATTTAGGTTGCTCTTGCGTTTGCACAGAAAGTGCTTGAAAGGATGTATGAGAAGAGCGAATCAAACCTTCATATAGAAGCCTACATTAATATCCTCGAAAATATCCGAGATCTCTGTAAGAAGACTGTCAAGGAGCTCACCAACTGGATCCTGTTTTCTGACAATGAGGTACTGCCACGATATGTCGTTTAAAGCGGCACAGATTTACTAATATTCTGCCATCTATTCTTCGGTCTTACAGAGAAAATATCATAAGAAAATAACGATTAGCTTGATTAATTCGCACCTGCTCAAAGTTGCGGATTTTGATGTTCATCTGTCCAAAAAAATGGACAATGGACGCAACAAGCAAGCCACGGATTTTGCGGTATTAATTCTGCAAAAATGTCTCGTTGAGGCCAAGGAAGAGGCCACTGTAACCGCTTCTGAATTTTTCAGCACCATTGAGGCTCTCACCAAGATAGCTCACCGCGGTGCCGGTCCCGAAGGGTTCGTTTCTTGCTGTTGCAAAAATAACAGTTTAATTAGCCTAATGCCTTCTTCATTTCCTTTTTCAGACTCATAGACCTTATCAGCCAGGCTAAATCCGTTACAAAAGTATCTACCGAGAAGCACCGATCGCCCCGCAGACTTTCCCGATCCAAGGAGCCTGAACACCCTCTTACAAGTCCTCGAGGCCACTCTCAATCAGCACTGTCATTGCAGCCACAGCAGGGCCAGCCGCAGCAACAGCAATCGCTGGTCAGTGAAGCCGTTTTTCCGAATTTAATTTTTGTTTTATATCTGACTTGACGATATTATTCCTAGACACCACTGGCTGATTTGCGAATGGATCCCTTGCTGGAAACTGTGAGCTCACTCTGGGAAGAATGGAAGCACATTTATTTTGCAACAAACCAAACCGATAAAACTATCGCCAACTATATTTCCCGCATTCAGCAAGCGTAATTCTCCACTCCTTTCCTTTCTTCACTAAAAAAGCCTGGCCTAATTTGTTATATCTGCACAGTGTTTTGCAGAGTGACGACCAGGGCATGGCTAAAAGCTTTTTCCGCATATGTGCGGTGTTAGCAATAGAACAATGCTACATTCCCACTCCTGGGGCAGGAGGTCCTATGCAATCTGCCCAGATATCTTACAGGTGATCACATTCTTTGTTTCATGGGCTTCTTATTGCTAACTTTTTGGGCACATTAGGACCGTGGATGCATTTGGAAAGCTCATATTGCTGCTGTACAAGTTTTGCCCAGAGGGCTTGGCCAGCGCAAATGGCACTAAGCTCAACCTCATCAGCAGAGTGTTAGACACCGTTGTGCGAGTACTGCTGCGCAGCTACGAGACCCGGCGCTATAAATTTAATCAGCGTCCATTCTACCGTCTGTTTGCAGGCCTGCTTGCTGACCTTCAGGCACTTGCCCCAGATCCCGATCCAGCTGGTGCTCACCTGCAGCTGCTGATGGCCTTCCAGAATGTGCTCATGATTCTATCTCCCACTCGTGTGCCTGCATTTTGCTTTGCCTGGCTGGAGCTTATCTCTCATCGCTTCTTCATGCCAAAACTGCTACTTTCGAAATCCCAAACGGTACTGGCTCTCCTAATCCCTCACAAAAAACGTTATCAGGTGGCGCATTTGAATGACACTATCTTTATCCTATTCTGCGAGGACAGGGCTGGCCGCTGTTCCAACAGCTATTGGTGGAGTTGTTCAAATTTTTGGAGCCATACCTGGTAAACGCTGAACTCAATGAGCCCATAAGACTTCTCTATAAGGGTGCATTGCGCGTGCTGTTAGTTCTTCTCCATGACTTCCCTGAGTTCTTGTGTGATTATCACTTCAGCTTCTGCGATGTGATCCCTGCATCCTGTATTCAGATGCGCAACCTAATCCTATCAGCTTTTCCCCGCAACATGCGACCTCCAGATCCTTTCACGCCCAACCTTAAGGTCGACCTGTTGCCCGAAATCAATCAATCACCACGCATACTTTCCAAGTACACAGCTGCTCTGGCCGCCCACAAGACCTTTAAGCACGAAGTCGATACCTACTTGAAGACAGCTCAGCCACCGACCTTTCTATTAGACCTGCCCACCAAGCTACTCCTGGCCCAGGGCCAGGCCTTCCTTGGTACATTTGTTTTGTCTTTTGATAAATCACAGTTCTATGTTAGCACTCAAGCTGACGGAGTTGTGCGCTTATCACGTGGTGTACAGGTGGTACACGATATAACGTGGGCCTTATGAACGCGCTGGTGCTCTATGTTGGCAGCCAGGCTGTCTCTCAGCTTCAGCAGGCGGGCGCCGGATCCTCGGGAGCAGGGGCTGTGGCATCAAGCGCTCCTATGGACATATTCCAGCACTTAGCAATCGAGCTTGACCCGGAGGGTCGCTATCTGTTCCTCAATGCCATCGCCAACCAGCTGCGCTATCCCAACAACCACACCCACTATTTCTCTTGTGTGCTACTCTACCTCTTCGCTGAAGCCAACCAGGCATCCCAAGAGATCATCCAAGAGCAAATTACGAGGTATTATTATTATTATTTTGTTAAAAAATCCTCCACCCACTTCGTGCCCGCCCGCGTTCAGATTGTATTTATTCATTAAATTTATTTATTTTACCCCCAGGGTACTACTGGAACGCCTGATAGTGAACAGGCCGCACCCTTGGGGTCTGTTGATCACTTTCATCGAGCTCATCAAGAACCCCCGCTATAACTTCTGGAGCCACGCATTCACCCACTGCGCACCGGAGATCGAGCGTCTCTTCGAGTCTGTGGCACGGTCGTGCATGGGTCCGGCCGCAGCTCCGTCGACTGCACCTGGTGGCAGTGGTGGTGGTCCGTCGTCGTCGTCGTCGTCAACATCGTCATCTTCTTCCTTGTCCTCATCATCGGTGTCATCATCTTCTGTTGGTGGTCCCGTCAAACCAGAGCGGCACAGTGCTGACATTCTCAAGTGAGTGAGAGAGCGAGAGGGAGGGAGGGTGTGTGTGCTATTTTGCACATTTTTTCACTTTGGTTGTTTGTTTTCATCATTTCTTCTTCTTTTTGTTGTAATTACAAATATATTTTTATTATCATTTGACATCAAAACGAGGGTTGCAATCAATCAGTGTGTCAGTCAGTCAGTCGGTCACATGGAGAGCTTGGAGTATGCGGGAGGGTCATACTTTTGCTTGATGTACTTCACCAAATAGACCGGCAAGCACGAAACAACAGTGATCACCACAACTTTCCACATAAACGACCACGTCAAAATAAACGTAATGTCTGCAGAAACACACACAAAAAGGGCCCTTTTGTTAGTTGTTGTGAAAAAATTCTTGGGGTGTGGGTGTGGGTGTGTGTGGAAAAAGAGAGAGTGGTGTGGTGCGTGTGTGTGGTACCAAAATAGGAGGTCAATATGAGCATGGAAGCAAAGTAGAGCAGGAAGGTGAGAATCTCCGACAGAACAATGTAACGATTCCACGTGTGAATTTCAAAGGCCACATTGAGGAGCTCAGCAAGAATGAGCGCAGTGAAGGTAATGGCCACGATGTTCACCAACGAGCTCTCAAAGAGAAAGATCGCCAGCAGCATTATGACTCCACCCTGGTACACGCTCTGCCAGACCCACACGAAGAACCCCCTGTAGGACAGCTCCCGGCCCTGATACCAGCGCGCCATGAGCCGGCATCAGCAAATATGGAACTCAAAAAAAAAAAAAGACTGTGCGTGTGTGTGTGTGTTTGCCTTTTGTAAATCTTGGTAGAGTTCCGGATAGCGGAAGGCGATGTCTTGGGTCACATCCTCATCGAGTACCAAAGAAAAGACTGGTGCCATTGTGTATGCCGTTGCATAGCCCACCATGAGCCACCCCTTCACATGGCATACGCACAAGTACTTTTTTATAAATAACCCAAGCGTTGTAACCAAACGGGCACTTGTTTGCTAGCATATGCGTACGTTATAGATGGCAATGGCTGCGAAGTAGAAGATGGCAGAGAAGACAGCCTGAATAAAAGATATGATGAGGCCTCGGTGAATCACAAAGTGACTAAGCCTAGCGCTGCGCTTGTATGAATTACGCCCGTGCCACACTATTCAATGAAAAAGTGTGGAAGTAACTGGTTTAAATAGAGACCAAAATGCATCAGGGGTTGATTGTGATTTACGTACAAATAAGCCTGCTCAAGTGGCTGAATTGAGTAATTGAAAAATCAGCTGCAAGTGATGCCTAGCCCCAACAACCACAAGTTGGTAACAACAATATTAAAAACACAACAATCTTCAAGAAAGAAATGAAATTGTCTTATCCTTAGGGTTTAACACGTGCGTGGCGTGGCAAAGATGGGGTATTGTACCTGCATGCCCTCTTTACCAACAATTCCTACACCCACATGGGCAGCTTGTATCATGCTGACATCATTCCCGCCGTCACCAATAGCGCATGTGCGCCTGCCTGCCTTTTTAAGGAGCTTCACTATTGCGGCTTTCTGGGTGGGGCTGCAACGGCAGCAAACCACCGCAGGGGCCTTACATAAAAAGAATAATTGATTGAGTGCCTTATTTACATAGCATAAAGGTACGTAACACTTAATTTTGTGCTACAGGTGTTTATACCTTCATTGCCAAGTCTACAAATAGATCTGGGCAATGGTCCAGACAAAGCTGGAGGGACGCCCCATCTATTATCAGGCATGAGCCCACATCATCTGCAAAGTTATTGAGCTAAAGAAACGCACCAAGGAACGAAGAAAATCAGCGTAAATTGTGATGCTAAGAGAGATTTTCACGACCAAGTCTTTGTGTGTCTTTGAAAGTATATATTTCTCTTAAGATGAGTGTGTGGTAAAACCGCTGGTGAATTGGAGAGTGTAGCTAAGCACCTGACGCCAGGCGTCCTCTTTTGATTGCACTGATAAAGTAAAGAAACCCGTGGTGCGCGATACCAACCTGATATTACGCTGCCATAAATCTCTGCAAAAAAGAGGTAAAATGATATGTGAAGGAATAACCTGGCACTAATAGCAATACATGTAGCAGTCTCAACCTTGTCGCCTGTAAGCATCCAAACTTTGATGCCTGCATTATCAAGTGTTTCTAATGTTCCCTTCACATTTTCCTTTTGAAAATAGTATGTTACCATTTTGCATTCACACAGGATGAGATAAGGACAGAAACCACCGAGTCATACCTGAAGTTTGTCTTCAACGCCTGTTAGCGCCAAAATCTCAAGGTCGCTTTCAAGGCTCTCTACTACCTCTCTGACCTTCTCCTCACGCTCGTGGATAGACACTCGTGCTTCATTGTACCTATTTAAAAAACACAATTGGAACATACACTAACTAGGTTGCAGAGGGACTTACCTCTGCAGCCATTCTTGGTACGTATGCTCGGAGATACGTTTGTATGCAAAGACAAGAGTACGTAGACCTGCAGAGATTGTAGACCAGTATTATTGTCCGTAATAACGAAACGAGGGTGATGGGAATACCTTCGCGTGCCATATTGCCACATTCCTCGTCAAGCCAGTCGACGTATGACGAGATGCGAGCCATTACACTGTCTGCAGCCACCCAAATATCAAAAGAAGAGAAAACATTGCGAGCACGCATGCTAGTGTACCTGCGCCCTTCATATAAAAGGTAATTGGGCCTCCAGCTTTGTGTCTCACAATGACGCCCATTCTTTTCCTCTCTGAACTGAATGGGAACAGATTAAGTACCTCATATTCCTGGATCCCCAAACACAATAAAAGCAAACATCATTGTAAATCCCGTGATATCAAAATAATTATTCGTATACGTACGTCCAAGTACCCAGCGGGGGTGCGCAAAGTAATCGTAGAAGTAGAGCGGTCAGCCAGAACTAGCCCTACAGATTCTGTGAACTTAACCAGGGCAACTTCGTCAGGGCTGCAGAGACAACCTATGAGTAAAACGGGAAATTTCAAGGCCAGCACATGTGCAAACCTGGAGGCCTGGTATGTAATAGGGGCGTCCGGTTGATCACCAGATGGGGCAGGGGTAACATTATGGCAAAGGGCCAATGCTAGGATAACCTCTTGGACACGAGTTGCCATTGTGTGGCGCATTTTCACACGCACTGAACGAAAATTGAGTATTAGAAGATCCAAGCAATGTAATTTATGAATTTAGAAACTGAAGAGACCAGGAGAAGCCTCGTGGGTGTCAGTATATGCAGAGTGCAAGAACTGGGAAACATCTTCCAGTGTATCTTTGCTAAAGGAGACTGAGCCCATATGAAGCTTCTTGAAGACCATTTCTGCAAGTGGTTGGAATAAATGTGAGCTTGGAAAGTGATTAAAAGTGTTAGAGGAAGGGCCCTTGGCTGACCATTTTGAGTTAGAGTGCCGGTCTTGTCAGTGAGCAAATACTCTATGCGGCCGAGTTCCTCTGGGATGGTTGACGAGCGCACTACTGTGCCAGCCATTTGAGAATCCCTCATGATAAGCCACGAGTAGACCGTCTTCGCCATGTCGAGGTTGACCCGCAGCGAAATTGGAATAATGGAAGAAAACAAAAGAACAAACCTAGATTTTGTGGTGACGAGTCACTGAGCTTTAATTTTAAATAGCAGGCCAGGACGGGTTATGTACCTGAAAAAATAAATTGGCCATATCCCCTTGAAACCCTTTATGGCGACCATTACTGTTGACAGGAGAAGCAGCAGTCCAAATAGCACTTTGGCTATTTGGTTGATCTCTAGGTCCAGCAGCCCTACTTTTGTTGCAGGGGCAGAAGTGTTCATCGCCGAGCGTGACTCTCTGTCAACCCATAACAAGGTAGTTAAATAACAATCGATATGTATATGCCCGTTCGTAATGTGCAAATACCTGCCAGTGTAGATGGTGAGGCCCAAACAACGGCCTGAAGCGACAACAGTATTTGCCCACATCGTGTTTTCAACCCCCAGCGCCTCAATGTTATCCTAGTACCATCCCCAAAAACCAAACCAGTATGACGAAGAATGAGTAGCTGAGTTGTACGTATTAGAAGACCCCACTTCCGCTACGAAGGAGAAGAATGCGTACAGTTCCATCCTCATTGTGCATAGTAAATGTGCCCACAAAGTTGTATATATCCTTTGTTGGCTTTTCCACTTTACATGCATATAAACAAGGGAAAGAATGAATATTAATAAAAAAACTAAATAAATAAGGCACAAGATAAACTGCACAGGCAAAGAAAGGAATCATGCATTTTGACCACTCACACACAATTATTTTACCATATACAGAAGCCCACACACTGAAGACACTGGCATCGGAAGGCAGCTTTTGCATCACTGACACCGCACGTCTAACAAAGCAAACAAGCTGGTTGTTATCACGAAGACTGGTAAATGCACATACAAACCTGAGCTTCCAATCGGTCTCGCCATCCAGTTGGTCGGTCCGTATAAAAGAAGCGCCGCTCTTCTCTGTTGTACGCAGAAGCACCATGTCCGCTGGGACCTGTTTCCGTTTGGAGCTATTAGACACATGCAAATATAGCTTGTGCAGAGTCCAAATGATTACCCTTTGGTTTGTGTCGATTACAATCATATGGCCAACTTCAATATCCGAACTGGGTGTGGCCACCTTATGTGTGTGCATGTGAGAGAGCTAAGAGAGATTTGAGAAGTTGAGCTAAAGAGATACTAACGAGGCCAGAAGGAGTCAGGCGGTGATAAAGCTGGCTGTTGACTTCTTTATCCCGGCGCCATCTCTTGAAGTCGTCGTAAGCCTCTTTCAGAATTGTCACACACAGAACAAAACCCAGAGGCGCTATGTATGTAAACAAAAATCCTGCAGATGCACCATAAAGACAAATGTTTTCAGCTGAAAAGAGCCATAACGGTTGAGACGTACCGACTTGAAGGGCTGGTATAAACTGGGAGAGGGCAACAACAAGGAAATAGAGGTTGAAAAAGAATTTGAACTGCTCGTAGAGCACCAGTGGCAGAAATGTAACAGAGTTGTACTTCTGATTGCGCGTTACATTTGGTGCATAACGGTAATGTGCACGATGAAGATGAAGCTGATCATCAGTGGGTAAAAGTTCTACTGTGCGGGACTCAAAAGCACCCCGCCGTCGCCAGCTGACCCACGGGGCAAGCGACCAAAGACCATAAGCTGCAGCTCTTGCTTTTGCTGCTGCTGTGCCTGTTTTTCCCCACTGACGGCGGCTCTGGTCCGCACTTTGCGCTGAGGTTGAGCCCATTCGAGTTGGATGCCCCCTCTTGTCAAAACTGAAAGTGTCCATCTCTATTTCGATCGCTTCCTCTTCTGTGCGCATTTTGCAATAACCAAATTGGTTTGCAGGTGCAATTGGAAGCTTGTGAGTGTGCTCGAGACAGGTTGGTTTCTTCTGAAGAAAAAGGCAATCTCGCTACTCTCATCCCCCCCCAATGCAGAGCTAAAACGAGGAAAATCGACAGTAAAAGACACGTAAACAAAATAAGGGTTTTTATATTGATTCCAAGAATTCAAAAAATTGAAACACAAGAACTTGTTTTTTTTCATTCTGGGCCTGTTTTTGAGAAAAAGTGATGAGGAGAAGCCAAGCCCCTTCCCAAAGAGCTAAGCGCGTGTTTGTGAGTCCATTGAGTAAGCACATCCTTTGTAATTATTATCACAGCACTAAACTAAAGCAAAAAAAAAAAAAAAAAATGCAGAAAGTAAAAATGTAAACTTGGATAAAGTGACAGAAATCGTAATGGCAAACAACGAAACTGAACATCTTGTGCCGAAGCCACCTGAGCGGGTTGAAGAAAGGAGAAGAGCCTTCATGGCTCCTCTCATCTCTCCAAAAGTTGCACCAAAAAAGGTCAATAACTTTATTTAATCATTACTCTGATGTTAACCAATATTGCCCATATAAAAGGCATTGGCACAGCAAAGTAAAGAGACAAGTGACAGAGAGATGCAAACGAGCAATGTCAAATACTTCAAAGTAATGTGGTGCAAGTGGAGCAAAAAGAAGCACAAGACCTACAATGACGGTACACACTTTCTCTGCGTTGGCAAAACAATATGGTACAAAGGCCTAAAATCTCCTCTAAACCTTGAGGCGTCCTGGTGGTAAAGGACAATAAGAGTTGTGTATTGAAGGACATGCATGCCAAGGATTTGGGGAAAACATCTCAATACCCCCAGAAGGAGCTAATCGGACTCGCTCCAGGGAACAGCCTGTGCTTTTCAGGAAAGGAAATGGAGGTATTGCTTTTGATTTTCTCCCGCACAATTCTTTTAAATTTTTGCACAACTTTTCACATGAGCTTTGCGAATAGATACAAGAAGAAATTTCTCCAGACAACTATCACACAGGGGCAATCTTCTTGGAAGAAGCAGGCAAGTAGACAACCTTTTCAAACGGCAAATTTCTAACTTAGTATTACATCTACGGGCAAACTGTATTAATTGGAACAATTTAGAAGGAATCACAGGAGCAGCTGAGCCTGCAAGTATTATGAACAAGAACAATGCTGGGAACAGGTTCAAACCTCACTTTAGTGGAGAAAAAACGCATTTTCAAAACAAGAAGGAAATCAAACCCCGTCATCCAATAACTGAGGACTCATTGGTTCTCTATCAGCCGGATAGCCCTTTCAGTTCTACGTAAATATTTATATCCAGTATATTCATTTACAAGATTTGGAATATATGCTCCAACTTAACTTGTTCAATCGCAATTATAAGTGGACTACCTCAAGTGCCAGTCGTAGTAGATCCACACCTTAGCAGGTATAACGTACCCACAAGTAAAACAATCTTATGCAAGTGACCTGAGCTTCTTTCTCTTGTAATATCCATATAAGCATCCTGCAACCTCATCAACAGGAAGGTAGGCGCCTAACCTATGCATTCACAATATGGCTGTGTTGACTTCCCAATGTGGTTGTTCAGGTGTCCAATTCATGTATAATTGTTTGATGGGAACCAAGAGCACAGGCTGTGGCTGCATCTTGGCAGATGAGATGTAGAGTACTCAATCTTTTTGTATAGATTGCCGATTGAAGCACTATCTCATTCAGCATTATTTAGGGGCTTAGGCAAGACTTTGCAAGCGATAACACTTATTTGGACACTCATTAAGCAAGGGTATGAAATCTTCTATTAGTATGGAGAACAAATCATCAGTTGTTCATTTTTGTCTCTTAGACCAAATGGGCAGCCAGTTACCAAAAAAGTTATTGTCATAACTCCCACATCTTTAACAAAGGCACTCACCACCCTTTCCATTTAACTCATTCCTGGATTGCACAGTCCCTGACAATTTCTTTACTTTTGTAGAACTGGTTTGATGAAATAAAAAGATGGCTCGGGTCCGAGCGTCTTAGGCCACTGATTGTGGGACAGGTATAAGAAAGTTAGACAAAAAGTAAAAGTTTCTCTCACCTTTTTGCTTACTAATAGTTTGTTCTTTGTAGGCCTCTTCAAAGAAGGCAGATGTGCTACAGTTGTTAATGGACTTCAAAAATTCTCCTCTCTACCCTTTGCTTTTAATCTCATACGAACAATTTCGCATACACTCAGAGTTTATCAACACAATTCAAGCGGTGGATTTAGTTGTTTGCGATGAGGCACACCCAAAACTCCAACCCCAAAGCATGTTATGTTACTAATATTCTTTTTCTTAGGGTCATAGGTTGAAAAATTCTGACGCAAGGACAACAAAATTGATCAATAGCCTGCAAACAAGGCGACGGCTCATTATAAGCGGCACTCCTCTTCAGGTATACGAAGTTTTATGAAGAGCAGAACGGAAAATTTTTCATCTCGTACATACTCATCTCTGATATGCTGAAACAATGACATATCTCTCAGAATGATTTAGACGAATTTTTCGCCATGGTAAATTTCTGTAATCCAGGTACCGTTCCTCGATTAAGAACGCGCAAACTTCGAACTAATTCTTTACATACAAATCAGGCTTTATGGATTTCAAAAAGTTCAAAGATGTCTTTGCAACCCCGATTTTGATCGGAAGAGATTCAAGTGCCACTCCTGAGCAAAAATCTGAGTCGCTTTCTCGCTCTGAAGCCGTACGGCCCGGTTTTACTTATAATCTCCTTAACTTTCGATTCATGATTTCTTTATCTCCCGCAGTTGATGAAAAGAACAGAGAAATTTATTATCAGACGAACCAAAGATCTTCTTCGCCAATATCTTCCTCCACGAGGTATACATAATCCTGCCTTTTAAACTGAGTTTGTGTATTTATTGTTTTCTTGCATAATAGTGGAACAAATTGTCTTCTGCAGGCCGTCACAGCTACAGGTATGACGACAATCTTTGTAAAAATTGTTATTCTCACCCCAGTGGCTTTTAGGCTTCTTTATATAGGCACTATTTGCATTCGCAGATGGTAAGCACAGTGTTGTCAAGTGGATCTTCGGGTGACGCATTGTCGTGTATCACTGCCCTCAGAAAGTTGTGCAACCATCCTGCTTCTGTTATCAAGTCCAATGTAAGTAGCAATACAACGGTGGTGGTAAAGTTTCCCTTCATTTAACTTCTTGTTCATAGCAAGAAAATGGCCTGGATCAAGGATTTGCAAATATTTCCAAAACACTTCCTCTTAATTTTGATGCTGAAAGTCACAACCCTGAACATTCTGGTAACATTTTCCTTATATTTAACTTCCTCCTCGTTGTATGGAAGTTGTGCCTCACACTCATTACAGGAAAGTTATTAGTGCTGGATCATCTCTTACAGCAAATTCAGACAACTACCAAAGACCGCGTTGTTATAGTTTCTAACTTCAGGCAGGGATCCTAATTAATAGCTACTACCTTCTTTTGCATATCACATATTGTGAAAAATTCCTTAACGGAGCTGCCTAGACACTCGATACCATAGAGGCGATGTGTAAGCAACGAAAGTACCACTTCTTGAGGCTTGATGGCAAAACTCCAAACAGTGCCAGGCAAAACCTCATCGACTGGTTTAACGACCAAACAAATGATTATTGTAGGTTACCTCCTTTTCTATTTAAATTTTCTGCTTCTAAGGTGCACGCTTCTTGGTTCTCATACTCCGTGTCCCCTTCAAGTTGTCTTCCTACTATCCAGTAAAGCCGGTGAGTGCGAAATTTTTGTGCTAATGTGCACCCAACTAATCAGCAAATTCATGTGATCAAAGGCAGTGTAGGGTTTAACTTGGTGGGATCAAACAGAATGGTGTTGTATGATCCTGACTGGTGAGCGCTCGTTTCTTATAACTAGCTGTTTGTTTCTTCTGCATTAACAAATTGTTTCAACCAACTATCAGGAACCCAGCAAATGATAATCAGGCCATGGGGCGGGTAAATTTAAAATGCTCTCTCTCTCTTCTTGTTAGAACCTTCTTAAGGAGCAACAAATAAACATGCACAACTGCCTTGTGTAACGCTGCTCTATCTCGCAGGTGTGGCGCTATGGGCAAAAGAAAAAAGTTTGGATTTACCGCTTGGTGCTGTAAGTGTTCAAACACAGAATGCCAAGAACTTTGGCAGATTTGTAATATCCCGATTTATGCAGAACTGGAACAATTGAGGAGAAAATATTGCAAAGGCAAATGTCAAAAGAGGGCTTATCCAATGCTGTTATTGATGCAAGTCGAATGTCTAAGGATTCTATGAAGGTACTGCACCATGAATGAACGCTTGCCCTCCCCAACTATCTGAACTTACTGGATGGTATGTACCACGACTCAAGGCAAGATTCACCAAAGAAGAGCTTCGCGATATATTTTCATTTAATGAAGTTACGACATGCGACACGCACGAGCTATTTGATTGCAATTGCATGGTTAGTATCTCCCAGCTTACCTTTTGAGAACATTTATTTAATATAAATTAACCAACCAGTGGCCACAGGAGGATGATGGTGATGATTGTGAACAGGTCAACCGCAACAACAAGGTGAAGCCTACAAAACGAAGGAAGTTAGTCAGTAAGGAAGATCAACAGGTGGGTGTGGCTACATGAGCAGTAAATATTCTTGTTATTGAACATAACATCCTTTTTTTTTATTTTTTTTTGTTAATGTTCTCTGTATGTGAAACCTCCGTGCTTGCAGGCAGCACAGAGAGAAATCGCGCTTTGGGAACACTGCCGCTTTCCTGAATCCTTTTATGTGCGGCACCTGACAACACACACACACTTACACTGTCACACATTGTCACACACACTGTCACACACACACTGTCACACACAATCCACATTCCAGTGCATGCCTTGGTGGTGGCTAAACTCTTACCTAACACACAGGATACGGCTCTTAAACACGTGGGCAGGAACTTGGATGACCGCATCTCATTTGTTTTTCAGAAACAAACCCAGAAGGTGAGCGATGATGATTGAATGATGACTGATTGATTGATTGATGATGACGATCAGAGAAAGTTGATCATCAATCAATCATCTCCCTTTCTGCTCTGCTCTCCCACTTGTCTCTCACTTGGCCTTGACTCACACACACACACAATAACCAACGTTGTGATGACAGGATTTGAATGGTGTTGAAATAGCAAGCAGAGAGCAACAAGAACAAGAACAACAAGAACATGATGATGCTGATGATGATGATGTTGATGATGATGTTGAGGATGAAAACGAGCCATCTGCAGCAAATCACCACGACCCGAAAAGTCAGAAGGCGTCAGAGGAAATTGGACACAGGAAAGGCCTTCTCCCCAAGCTAAAACGTCTTGCCCAAGAAGAAGAAGAAGAAGATGATGACGCTGATGATGATGATGCCGACGACGACAACAATGTCGACGATTGTTATTCTACTACTACTACTACCTCTCCACAAAGGAAGAAGCTGAAAAGGGACGGAAACCACCCACCACCCCCACCCACGACTACATGAAATAGCAAGCAGAGAGCAACAACAACAAGAACAATAGTGACAAGAACAGTAGTGACAAGAACGACAAGAAATCTTTGTGAGGTGGGGGGGGGGGAGTGGTAGTTCCAAGAACCTTTTCGCAAAAGAAAAATTAAAAATAATAATTGGAAATCACCTTGTCTTGTTGTTTTCTTTTGCGAAAAGGTGATCCATGGACCCCCCAACCGATGCAAGTTCATGGGTACTGCGTTACTGTGCGGAAAACAAGATTGATGAAATGGAAGGTACCAAAGTTGTCCAAATGGACGTCTTGGATTCTAGCCAAACAGTTGAGCTAGGCCGAGGCAGCAGCGCGCTGCCTGCTTTTATCTCTTCTGACAAACGCCTCAGCCGCAAACAGCTGTCCTTGGACACCTTCACAATAGGCCAACTTCACATAACCCCTGTACCAATTTCCTCCAACCTTGTGTGTGTGGCCTTAGTAATATAAAAAATTAAAGAAATATATTTATACTCTGGATCAGAGAGGGCGAAATCCTATTTTTGTTGCACGCAAAGGGCAAAACACAATGACCAAACTAGCCCCAGCGACTCGCTGCCGCCTTTTTGTACTTCCCCTTCTCTTCGTGTCATTAAAAACAAACAAAATCAATCCTAACAGGGCATCAGGAGGGGGATAAGATCACTTTGTTGGGTGGTTTGTATCCACTGGTTGTGGAACTGCTGTCGCAACCCAAACGAAAGCTGCCGCCCAAATTGTCTGAAGTCTCTGCAAAGAAACCTAAGCTCTTAGGTAGTTAAACCAAGCTTATACCAAACTTTAGGAAAGAGGTTAGAGGTAAAAAGAGGAATTTATAATAATGATGCTTCTAACAACACAATCCAGACAGCAAATCTTATTCTGAAGAAAGTGATCGAATGCCACTGACCAAGAAGCCCCTGTCGTCTTGCGAGGAAACAAATGCTGTCCAGCCGCACGAGGTAGGCCACACTCGCAGGGCAGAGAGAAGAGAGTTGAAACAAAAGTGAGAAAGGAGGGAGGAACAGATAGTTGCGGCAAGACTCAATGCAATGTTTGTTTAGCACAACATACGGGCGAAGGAGCGTGTCCCATCGATTGTTGATTCGCACAGAGAAGACAACTTGGGGAGTGCGTCAACGAACAAGCCAAAGGCTGGCATACATAACGCAGAGCCCAACAAAACTAGGGAACGACTAAGCGGAAGAGACCTAAACAGTAAGCATCAAATCAGAGGAAACATGTAAAACAACATTTTCAATAACGGCCATTCCTTTTCTTCGAAGCATCAGAGAAGAGACTAGAGAGGGACAGCTCCTCCGAAAAACGTGCCACCATAGCTTCCACATGTGGGCGGAAAGAGCGGAGCCAGCGCTTTGCTGCAAAAAAGGCATCACGGGCAGTGAGCAGTTTTGCGGAGCTTGTGAGACAAGCAAACGACACTGGCAGTTCTCACCATCTTTGCACAGATGATACAGATGATGGCGAGTGGAGCCTCAGCAAAGAGGCGTTTGATGAAACAGACAATGATGACAACGACGAGGACAATTACAATGACGATGATGATGATGATGATAGCGAAGGTGCCCACACTGACGACGACAACGACGATGGAAGGCTCGCCTCAAGAAGAAAACGACGAGAGCTGGTCGGTGGAAGTGGTGAAGGTGGTGGTGAACACAACAACAAACAACGGCACCATGATGATCATGATCATGATGATGGGCATCATCATCATCGCCATCATCGTCATGTGGCGCACTGCAGGTATGGCGCCACCTGCTACCGCACTAACGCCGCTCACCGCAGCCAATTCTATCATCCTCCCCCCCCCCTCCGGCTGAGCAGGAATAGGGTGGCGTGTGACAGCACCAAACAATAAATAAATATTACATACTGCGGTCCGTTTTTTTTTTTTCATTTATATAATAATGCAGCAGGTGAAGGAGGAAGTTCAAGCCCTTAGTTCTCCTCTGCTGGATGTGGCACCCTGGTGGAAGATACGGCGTGAAGACTTGCTAAATCTCTCAACTACATGCTCCCCTCTCTATGTGTACGACGAGCATACCATCTCCGAGGCTGTTGATGCGCTCAAGAGCCTATCTGCTGTTGATCGTCTCTTCTATGCCATCAAGGCTAATCCCCACCCTGAGGGTAAATTGCACCTTCCAAAACACTTGTTTTTGTTGGTCTTCCTAAATTCTACTTCGTTCATCATTTTTCTTTTGTGGAAACAAGTGTTGAGGCAGTTGTATGATGTCGGCTTTGGGTTTGAGTGCGTGTCGCCTGGGGAGCTGCGACACGTGACCAACCTCTTCCCCCAACTGCTCGCCTCTTCTTCTTCAGCCTCTGCTGGGCGGCTTCTCTTCACGCCAAATTTTGTTGGCCGCCGTACGTACCTGCCTGATTAGAATGGCATTCATACTCATAAGATTGCTTTATTTGTTGTGCTGTAGTCGAATATGAGTATGCCTTTAGTGTGGGAGCTATGGTCACTCTAGGTCTGTAGTTCCCTCTAAAAAGATTCAGCTTGTACATTTCTGAGGATCACTATCATCACCTGTTACAGATTCACTCTACCCTCTGGAGAGATGGGGCTCTACCTTTGAAGGGAAAGAAATAATGATAAGACTTGACCCTTCTGTACGCAAGGTAGTATGCATACATGAAGGCTTGTAAAACTAGTAGTTCTAAAAAAACACAGGGCCACCACGAGCATGTAAGGACAGCTGGCAAAGAGAGCAAGTTTGGCATATCCATCGAAGAGTTGCCTTTACTATGTGAACTGTTGCACAAGCACAATACAACGGTTGTGGCCTTGCACGCACACGTAGGGAGCGGTACTGTAATGCCCCGCATTATCCTCTCGTTTTCTGTGGAGATTGTCTAAAGCCGAAATCTTTATTAAATAACAATATAATAAAAACAAAAACAGGTATTCTTTCTGTTGAGACATGGAAAGACAATGCATCTTTTCTGGCATCCTGTGCCCGTCAATATTTTCCCCACGTCAGATCGTTGGATCTGGGAGGGTAAGTCCACCCCCATGCATGCTTTGACCTCGCTAATCGAATTTGCTGATGATTTGCAGAGGCTTGGGCGTTGTTGAGAAACCAGGGCATCAACTAGCATTAAACATGCAAGTATTGAGTTAACCGCTTTGATTTAACATCTTGACCTTATCAAACGCACAATATAATTTAATGTATTATAGGACCTAGGTGCACTTCTTCGTCAATTTAAAAATGATTGTGGTGGTGCATTTTCTCTGTGGCTAGAGCCTGGCCG
>MRZZ01001291.1:0-13605 GCA_002025285.1 Acanthamoeba comandoni | reverse complement strand
GCACAGCTAAAATACCAACAGAGATGTGCTGTGTGAATGTAGATTTGGGGGATCCCATAGAGAGTCCTTTCTGCTTTTGCACCCCACTTCTCCAGTATATTAATAATATACTTAGAAGTTTGAGCAGAGAGAGAGAGAGAGAGAGCAGTATGCTTATGTGTGGCCACACATACTAAGCCTTGGTGAAGTGGCCGTGGGCGAGGGCAGAGTACCTATGAAATTGGCTTTCGGCGGTCCGAAAGTGGATCTCTGAGGCATCTGTTTCAAAGTTGCGAGAAGGCTTGAGGGTAAACGTGCGCATATCTTCCCCTGCCAGCGCCTCTCTCTCGCCTGGCAAATATAGTTTATCAACCTCGGGGGTGATCTTTTCCAATTCGGCACTAAATGCCAAAGAATAGGTTAATCAATAAGAGGCGCTATAAACTATAAACAGTCGATGACGATGGCCTACCGTCGTTTGTCGACTTCTTCCTTTTCACTCATCAACATTTTGATTATCTCCGCCTGGGACTTGGCTTCTTCTTCCGCCCTACAATGACGTTAGTACCAGACAAAGTGTGCAGAATGTAATTTGAAAACAGTTGTTACCTTCGTGCCAGTATCTGTTGCTGTGCGACAGCGTCATATGCTTGCTGCAGTTCTTGTGCAATTCGTGAGTCTTCATCTAAAGAACCAAGATTTAATGGAGAAGGAGGTTTTCTAGGCGTCTTGAACATAGTGTTGCCAGCAACGCTGTCTAAAACCACAGGGAAGAAGCTGTGTTAATGAAAGGGTGACAACAATAAAAAATAGATTATTTATTGATACCTTGAGGAGTTTGTGGCAACTGATTTCGAGGTTGTTGTGTTGGAGTCGAAGGAGAGGCACTAGCGGTAGGGTTTGTAAGAATGTAATCAATTGTCTGCTCAATTTTTCCATCATTTTTAATCAGTGCTTCTATGATTGTATCAACACTTATTTCTGACAGAATTTCCTCCACGGCACAAATCTATTTGGATAATTATATATGTAAATACTGTAATAATAATTTATCAACAACAATGTTAATGTGAGTGAAACGTACCTGCGTTTTATACTTTTCATAGTCTTCGGTAGAAAAGGAAGGTGTGGCCTTTTTCTCCTCTGTTTGTTGTTCCTTTTCGCTTGCAACTTCTTTCTCATCTTCGCTTTGTTTTCTTCTCTTGGAAACGGGATCTCCATCCTCGGTTGTTGTAGTCTTGTCTTCACTCTTGATTTCATTATTTGTATTTGAACTGGTTTGTACGGCTGTATCAATGGCTACATCAATAGTTTCGTGCTCGGGGCTCTCTGAAATGCTTTTCCGTTTGGTTCCAAGTTTCTTTGGAAAGATAACACAGTCAACAAAACATCACTAAATCACCATCCTTGCACACAACATTTTTACCTGACTTACAGGACTTTCAAGATCTCTTGCTAGATCTGTTATGCTCAATGTGAAAAAATAGAGACCAGGAAGAAGAGAGATGATACAGCCATCAGAGATTCCTACGCTTCCATCGCGGTTTGTGATGGCGCGACCAACAGTTTGACCTTTCTCGAATATATAGGAGGGGTTGATTCCACACTTCCATAAAAACACAGCAAAGACCATTAATGGTTATCAAAGAGAATTGATTATGGCTAATTTGCAGCAGTTGAAGGAGGACAACTTACTGCTGCAACAGAAGCTTTGCCAATATCAGGGTCCCATGAAAGAAATAGCTGCTTCCTGCTTAGCCTATTGTCTTGTATGCCAGTCAAAGGCCCCCGACCAAGAAAGATGCCACTGAGTGTTCAAATTAAACTCTTGAGCATGAGTATTGGAAAGAGTTGTTATGAGTTGTTATTGCGTATAATATACCCATGCTCAAGAGGAATTGAGGAGGTTGGTGGCTCAGCGATTACTATCCACGTTGGGAAAGAAAAAGAAATCGTTAAATTGAATGTAAGCAGCAACATTTATTATTGTAAAATGTATAATATATACCTTTGGTGGGCGACTTGACGACAAGTTGCTGCGTTACATCCTTCTCGGTGGGCACAAGGACAGCTGAAAACTTGTGTGCATTAGAAGAAGAAGAAGAGGGCTGCATGGAGAACCCAAAATGTTTGGTTTGGCTTTCACCTCCTCCTTGCGCTGTGCCGCAAAAACCTGCAAATCATTACAATTAAAAAATTCGCAGAAATTTTTAACCGAATAAAATAAAATGTTATTTAAATTAAAAAAAGGAAAAGACTGAATTAAAAAGAAAAATGTGATTAAAATTTAAAAATGTTAAAAAAAACCAAATTAAAAGAAAAATGTGCCGAAAAATAGATTCCGCTTTAAACCCTCGAGGGTTAGCTGCGCACTCAGACTTTGATGCCCCCCCCCCCCCAGTGATTCACCAGAGCACACTGCAAGAAAGGGCCATTCGATTGATAATTCGATAAATCGCCTTGGGAGAGGGCACATACACACTTTCACCTCATTGCAGACTAGTCTGGCAACTAGCAAGACGCCATGGCGGCCAAGATAATCAAAGTTGGCTCAAGGGTGGAGATTCCCGAGAAGCCACACTTGGGCAAAGGCACTGTCCGGTTCATGGGGCCAGTCAAGTTCTCATCCAAGGACAACTGGGTTGGCATTGAACTTGACAAGCCAAGTAAGAAGCCCTCTTAATTTACAGTGTGTCTTGCGATTACGCTCCCCCCCCCCCCCCAAATAACCTGCTCTTTGCATTCCTTTGACAGTCCTTTCCATTTTGCAATCATTTTCTCCTCTCCTGCGTGACTATTTGCAGATGGCAATCATGATGGTATCGTGAAGGGCGCTCGTTATTTTAAGTGTGAAGAGAACCATGGCATATTTATCACCAAGGACAAGGTGGTGATCGCTGCCAAGCCTGCCATCCCAAGTTCTACGCCTTCTCCTGCAAAAGTAGAGAAAAAGGTCACACCAACGGGCGCATCGCCCATCGCTCCATTGTCACTCAGCACAAAACCTCTTTCACAAAAGATTTCTACGACTACCTCTTCTGCCCAGCGCACAAGTGTATCACTTCCTACTTCACCCAACGAGTCACCTATGCTGGAGAAGGATGCTGACAAATTGAAGCAACAGAGACCCGTTCCATCCAGGGCGGGAGCTCTTGGTGATGACAAAGATAAGCCATCGAAACCTCCCCCAGGCCGGCCAAGCATTGGCTCTTCTTCTTTGACATCTTCCTCTATCCCCGTTTCTTCAGTCATAAACAAAGAGGAAAAGAAAGAGAAAGAAGAGAAAGAAAGAGAACTGGAAAAGGCAAAGATTGAAAAAGAAAGGCAAGAGAAAGAAAAGCAAGAGATGGAATTGAAATTAAAACAAAACGAAAAAGAAGAAGCAGAGGCTGAAGATGAAGAAGAGATAGAAGAGGTAGCAGAAGAAGAAGAATTGGAGAATGAAAGTGAGCTTGAGGATTTAAACGATGAAGACGGAGATGAAGATGGTGAAGGATTTATAGAGAAGCAGAAGAGACTAAATGAAGAAGAGCAGAGGTATACTTCATAAAACTTCTCTTCTTTCTAGAAGTTCCTAATATCTCTTTACATTAGAGCACCAACAGAGCCACAAAAGGGAGTTACACCAGTCGTCTCACCACAAAAAGTGGCTCCTGCTTCAACCGTGACCCCATCAAAAGGTAATTTAGTGTAGATAACAGATTAAAGTGGACAAGTCCCCGTTGGAATACTCCTTAAGTCATAAAATCTTATTCATCTACAAAGGCAATTCGCCCAGAAGTGCCATTGATCAACTCTCTTCTTCCCTTCAAACAATAGAGACCAATAGTCTCTTGGTACGTTTTCCATGCTTTGAATATTCCATTGCAAGCAGTGCTTATATTTTAATCATTCTAGACTGAATTGAAAGAGCTCAGTGAATGGAAAAAAGAAGCTCAAGAAAAGCTGAAAGCTCTGCAAAAATCACAAACCGAGGCCACAAAAGAAAAAGAAAGTCTTATGAAAGAGTTGGAAAAAGAAAARAAGGTATTTAYTTTTGCCATAATGCAAAAAACRACACAAAAACCATTGATRTGTTCTTTCCAAAAAWAWWAWATAKKAATMGTGAGGATCGTGATAAACAGATAAAGAAACTACAAAAGAAATTTGAAGAAGAAAAAGGGCAAATGCAAAAGAATTGGGAGGAAGAGAAAGAAGAGATGCAAGATGAAATGGCAAACTTATCAGATACACTCGAAATGATTACCTTGGACAAGGAGCTTGCTGAAGAGAAAGCTGAAAGTATTGTTATCTTTTTAATTAGCATGTTTCCTTGTTTCATTGTTCATGACCACTTTTTTTTTGTTTTCAGGTTTAGAAAAAGAGGTGGAGCAACTTAAACTGAAGTTTAAGCTCAAAGGACCAAAACATGAAGATAATAGTGAGGAGGAGGAAGATGAGAGTGAGGAAGAGGAGGAGGAAATGGATGATTCAAAAGCTGTTGCAAAGGCCCAAATACAACGTCTTACTGAAGCGCTAATGAAGCTCAAGGGTACGTACAATCGCAGAACACATAATAGAATAGCATCATTACTCACATTGAATTCAAATTCCTTTTTTGTTTGTATTAGACCTAAGTGTGATGGAAAAGAGGGAAAGTGAGAAAACCATTAAGGCGTTGGAACGAGAGAAATCCGTAATTCCTGTTCTTGAAGACAAAATAGCCAGGCTGAAGGAAGATCTAAAGAAAGCAAATGAAAAAATCGAAGAACTTAAATCCGAGTTGGACGTTGCCTTAGAAGCAGAAGACATGATTGAGGAATTGAGTGAAAAGAAAATGGAACTTGAAGAGGTGAACATCAGAAAGTCCATCCATTTTTTTTTGATCATGTCCAACTGATGTTTTGTTGTTTTATCACCAGACTGTAGCGGAGATGCAACAGACAATAGAGGACCTTGAGGCATTGCAGCAAGTTAGCGAAGAACTTGAGGAAAACCATGCTGCAGTTGAAAAACAGCTTCGCACTAATCTTTGTACGTACTTGCAAATCAAACGCATAGTAAAGCAGAAAAACACTTATTTCTAGTTGACATGCAGATAAGAAAGAAGTTCAAATTTTGGATATCCACACAAAGATTAAAAACCAGCAGCTTGAGATTGAGGATAGAGAAAAAACTATTGAGCAATTCCGTGAGAAGGTCAACTCTCTACAACAGCAAGTAAAGCAGGTAAGTGATACATTGAAGCAAAATGACATTATGAAAATTTGGCCGGCTACTAACTATAAACAATGTGCACTAGTATGAGGAAAAAGAAGAGCAACTAGCCCAGGAAGCCAGACAGCTTACCTCCAAGTCGCAAGCATTATTGGACCAAAACTTACAATTGAAGGTATATACATGCCAGTGCAATAAGATCATACAGTGTAAAATAACTTGCTCACTTCATCCAATAAAGTCTAAGGTAACAAGAGCTGTAGCCATGGCTTTAGAGAAGGAACTGTTGAGTCTCGAAGTTGTGCAAGCCCAAAAGAAACTCACTTTCATTCAAGCCTTCCTACCTGATGAGATATTGAGCAAAGATCAGGAACCTCTGCAACTTCATCTCACTTTGGATAGACTTGTTGTCAAATCCAAATTGATTATAAATCACTTGCAAAGCTTTTACAAACTCGACCAAATATCTTTCAACCTTATCAATGATGTCGAACTTTCCCACGAGTACGAAGAGCTATTGTTTGTATGGGAACTCTATTGGGTAATCGAATCAAAACAACAGATTTTTTAAATGCATGTTGGTTATTGTTCTCATTTTCATTCTTTTAAAAGGTCATTAGCTGTGTGAAGTATCATTCATCCAACTTGCGAAGAACGTTATATGACCCCAACATCTGTGACATTGATGTTTACCTGAAGATCGGCAGAATTGTAAAAGAGATTACACCTTACGAAGGAAGATTAGATGCACTCTTGCACGTTGTCAAAAATGAAGAACTCAATCCCAAATTCGACTTGTCCCTGCTACAGGTATTTATTTCCCCTTCTTAACTCCTTAGAAATATTATTTATTTCACTTATTATTTCCTTCTCTCCAGTCATTCCAAGAGCGAATTGAACGAGTAACTAGTGTCTACTTCCTGCACGAGAAGCACTCGCTTCAGCAATCAGGAGCTCAACAGTTGAGCTTAAGTGATAGCGATTCTGTAGTAAAACGTCAGATGTCGCCCCGCAGCATTGGTGTGCTTGCCTCTCTTTATCCATCTTGTGGTTTGTTATTGACATGGTATCATTTCTTGATGCAGGTGTGATTGCTCTTGAACCCCCTGTATGGAAATCTTTACGGCATGAAGTCGAAGGCATTGTCTTTGTACAAAATCTCTTCCTTGTGTTCTATAATCAGTTGAAGGCTATTCTCAAATCAAATAGCCAAAAGCCTGTGGAATTTGTCATCCCCATTCCAGTGCGCTTTATTAGAGACGTGCTGGATGTATGTCGGTAAGTTGTGTCCGAGAATCCAGGATCACATTGTGCAGTTGCTCATTCATTTTTCTTGCTATTGAACAGAAAACTTGTTAAGCAATTAAAAGAGAAGCCCAATTTGCCCAGGCATTATGCAAGCAGGTTAGAGAAGAAGCTGTATTCATGCTTCACTTCTACCATGTCTTCTACTAACGTGCTACGGTAATATATCGTCTCGAGGATTCCCTGAACCTTCAGTAACTAAATTCTTCCTCCTTCTTATCATCAGGGAGCTTCTTGCTCGTTTGAAAGATAATACAACTACAAGTGACATTACTAAGGAGGCTCAGATAAAAACAATTTTACCAGAAATCGTGTCCAGGCTTATTACACCAATTCAAAAGGAAGACGAAGACATGGAAGACTTACCTGACCTGGCTTCAAAGGGGAAAGAGAAAGAAGGACAAGGTAAGATCCTTTGTGTAGATATAGTTTGCTCTATGCATGCCGATGACCATTTGCTCATCCTTAGGAGAAGAGTCAGAACAACAAGAACAGCAAAAGGAAGACGACAAAGAAGACAGAGGCCAAGAATGGACCTGGGTCAGTGCCATATTGGAGGAAGTATACGCCAGCGTCGTTGGGGTTGGTGACAAAGTTATCAATAGCAGCAGCCAAATCATTAAGGACACGCCTCTTGCCATCAATATTACTCCGTCATCGACTCCCACTTCGGTGTCATCCAAAGCTGCTACCCCACTCGGCATATCCCCTCTACCTCTTGGTAAGGCAATAAAGAATGCATCATTTACTTTATGATATTAAATAGAAACTAATGTACTGACATAATCCAGGAATCTCGGGAGGTACTCCATTGGCTAAACTTGCATTATCTACTGTGCCACAATCTCCTCGTGGCCCTGTGACAGGTGGCGATTACTTCTCTTTGCCCTACTATCAAAATTTCTTTATGAGTTCTACAAATTCACATGTTCTCTGTATATTTGTTATGACAAGCAGAAGGCGCAGGCGATAAAAAGTTACCTGCATGGCAGCAACGTGCAGAAGGCATGCGCACAGAACTAGCCTCTGCTGCAGGCGTAAGAGCTAAGCTCACAGAAGCTGAAACTCTTGCACAGGAACGTCTCGTTAAGCTTATGATGCAGGTACCCCTTACTTTCTGTGAGGCCAGGCTAAGTATTAGTTGACAAAACGAACCTCTGATCTTCATTTGGATGAATTAACAGGAAAATGAGATAAAAGAGCATATCTCAAGAAACAAAGTGCTGCAAATACATTTGACATCTTTGCAAAAGAAGGTAATGTGTTGCTTCTCTGGCGCATTGTTGCGACCTTAAACTTACTTCTTTTCTTAACTCAATTAAAGGAAGCAGACTTGACAGAACAATTAGAAAAGCAGACAGCCAAATATGTTTCACAAGAAAAGGTGTTTTCATTCACCCCCTCCCCTCTGCTCATCCTCGAAAATAATTTTTCATTTGAGCTGAGGCATGCCTCAGCCCTGGAGTGTACTTGTGTGTGCCTAACTCTTTTTTCTTTCTTTTTCTCATCTGCAGATGTACGAAGAAGCTATGGAGACCATCCAAAAGGAGAATGAGTCTCTGGATCAACAGATCAGAGGCCTCAAGCAAGAAATTAAGCGGCTTGGTACGTGTCGTTGCTCTGTTTCTTTTGTACACGCCACATTTTTCTTACTTCCCGCTCTGACAATCCCTTATTCCCTTTCGTTCTGTTTACCGTCAAACAGAGGAGATGAAGAAAGAGGAAGAGGCCAAAAAGGCAGAGTTGCCAGCGCTCGAGCTTGTCAGCGCAGAAATAAGATCCCTCAAGAAAGCGCTCACACTTCTGCGCCGTTATAACACCCAATTAGTGGCCAAAGAGGGGCAGAGGAGGCTACAACAAATGCTCCCACCGCTGAGCCAGCAGGAACTCCTGCTTGCCAAGGTTTGCAAAGACCCCATATATTGGAGTGTTGTTTTGCAAAACTCACTCATTTGTCGCCATTATCTCTCTTCCTTTTTTCTCTTTTTTTTCTTTTTCTTCCTTTCTCTTCTCTTTTTCTGTTTTTTTCTGTTTTTTTCTCTTTTTTTCTCTTTTTCCTTTCTTCTTCTTCTTCTTTCGTCCATCCATCAGCATGTGGCGTTGCTTCCTCAGCAGCAGCAACAAGACCAATCCGACGACGAAGGAGAGGCCACCACCTCATCATCTGATATCAAATATGGTGTTGGCAAATGCAAGCAGCAGCTCAACCAACTTCTCCACAAGGTCCACACAGCTCAAGCCATCAACAAGGTACATATAAAACATGTTAGATATTTTTTTTTTAAAAAAAAATATGTACATAGCATTATTGCAACTTGTTTAATTGTTAACAATTTGTTTTCCTTCCGTCAATCTCATCGCCTTCATCTTCATCAGGTGATCGATTTGACCAAAGGCGGAGAGACTGAGGAGCCTTCTGTCCAATGGGCCAACAAACGGTTGGAGACAGCACGCCTCCAGCGGCAGTGTGTTCAAATGAAAGAACAGATGAGAGACAGCCTGCTGCTGCGGACGTCCGACGAGTCGCTGCGCGCGAGAACTGACTTTGCCGCTTTCCTTTCGACCGAGACCACAAGAGCCTTCCACAACTGCAAGCCTGTTCTCGTGGGCAGGATAAGCGTACCGACGTCGAGTGTCCGGGCTCAGACGCGCAAGGAGGAGGAGGACGCAACCAAGGGCGTGGAGCAGGCCACGAAGAATCTGCTGGGCGCTCTAAAGAAACAGCACACAACGGCGGCAAACGCCTCGAAGGTCGTGCTGCAGCCTGTTCAGCTCAGGCATATACACTCTCTTCTTCTCTAATCTCTCTCTATATATATACACTCACATCTCTGTGGAGTTCGTTGTCAAGAAAGTGAGGAGAGCTTTTGAGCCAAAGAGTTTAGTTCTACTTTATGCTTACTCCGCGGTGTTGTTGTTGTTGTCATCGTTAGCTCTTCTCTCATCATGGTCGCCACCACCATCATCATCGTCATTATTATCACCATCCCCATTGGCGTCGCCGTTGCTCGTCCATCCAAACAGATTGGTTGCCAAACCAAAGAGGCCCATGAGCAGCAGCCCAAAGCAGCGGTTGCGGTTTTGCACAGAGTACCTCATCATGGCACCCCTAATCCTGTCCGTCAGCGGCTCAGCGGCCTGTTGTGTAGGAGCTCTGCTACTACTGGTATCCTGTGGCGCTTCAAGCATGGTCAGAGGCGATTGTGCGATGAACTGAACCAATTGCTGATGCTCGTGCTTCAGGAACTGTATGGCCTTGGCGACGAGCCGTGGGTTGACCTCCTGCTGCAGCTGTGCGAAATTCTCAGCATCCTCTGGCGACAAATGTGGCGCGAGCATGCTCTCCCAGCAATGCAGCACTTGGCGTTTCTATGGGGGAGGGGGGGGGATGAATGTTACTAATAACTCGTTCGATATACAATCCTCTGCCTTTGTCCTTTCATCAATATTTACCAACTTCAAGGTGAAAGAGGTGTTGTCCTTTTTTAGAATGATGATATCCCTTTTGCACATCCACAGTTCATACTCTGCACATATCTACATTAAAAAAAGAAAAGAAAGAAATGGCGCCACAAGCGTTATTAATCAGAATGTTCAAGTTGGATGGGCAATTGTGGCGTCTAAGCTTGCCTTTTGAAGAGCGTGTATGATTAAGCCACGCTTGACGTCGTCAGGAAAAGCGTGCCAGCTCTGAGAGCCGACATACTTGATGATCTTTGGTGCATGAAGGTTAATGCTATGCTGTATGCGTGGTGATAGTGTTGGCAAATCGTCTCGATTCAGGTCTCTTATTTCGTCAGAATAAGTCTGGATAGACATATGAGTAAGGGTCAGCTCGTTTCGCTTACAGGACATTCATTTAAGTAGTAAGATTACCTTAAAGTCAAAGAATGTAATGTCGGGCTTTGGCAAGTCTGGTGCAGCTTTCCATAACTGAGACTCTATCTGGGTTGTGTGAGAGAGCGTGAACAAATGCAAGAAATAACTATGTAATCGAGAAAGTTGTTTTTCTTAAAGGGACAGATAATAACCGTGTTGATGTTTCCAATGTTTGCAAGGGCTGTAATGACTTCGATGAGCTCCTCCACTGAAATACTTTCCAAATCAATCTCAAGCCTACAAAAACAGCAAAAGAGAGCACTATTAGGATCACAACTTTGTGCGTTAATTTGTCTAATCTGTGTTTGTATTTACGTACTTAGATACTCTAATAATTTCTTTGCAATATTCCAACAGCTGTTCATCTTTATCTGCTCCCTCTATAGATAATTGTTCCAAGAGGTGTGCATAAACATTCTTGCATCATTAAAAAAAAAAATTGTTAATTGTTATTGTTATTGTAGAAAGGTATGATAAGCAACACATTATGTTAAATATGCGATAGTGCAAGTGCGTTACCTCTTCTTCCATCCAGTCTACGGAGAGCAGATCACCTTCTCTAATAGGCACTTCAAATTGGTCTCTACTAAGCGTTTCCTCTTCTTCATCTTCCTTCAATACTGTTTCCATCAATAGTTAGAATCAAAACTTCTTGGCCAAGAATCAGGTTTAAGCAGGTACCATTTTGTTGCTCTTTGATATATTTGACCACATCAAAGACAAACTTTTTATTGCCAAAATTGAATTTTACCACCGACCCTTTGGTATGCTGATAAACATAAAGGTAATCAGAGTTAAGCCTAGAGCACAATATTGGTTTAAATGTTGTGAAAAGAAGTACCAATGCAGATATGAAGAAGAAAGAAGAGAGCTCTTTTAAGTTCTTTTTTGCCACACCCAGGAATTGTCCATTCTTAGTGAAGAACAGTTCTTTTGTCTTAAAATTGACTCCGCACCCTAAAATAAGCAAACGTGAATAACTGAAAGATCAGTTTACAATAGTATTGAGAAATACTAGAGGGAACATAGATTGCAAGGGCTGGATGAAGTACGTGCCTACTATATCGCCAGTAGAGTAGGTAGGTCCATAAGTGTTGCCAAGACCTCTTTCCAAAAATAATTTACCATCGTCTGCGTGATAACCAAATGTCCTGGGAAGAGAACCAAACACGGATAATTGATTAAACAGAGTCACAAGAAAAGGTTTCCTCGTTTTGTATGGTACCATCTTTTCCAGCCTGGCATGGCATTTGACTGAGGGAAGTGGTTCAACCCTATGCCCAGGCCAATAGACGCATTTTCACCAGGGTCAATAACCTCCATCTCAAAGTATGCCAGAAAGCATTGATTTCCAAACGGCAACACTTGTAAGGGAACATTGGATTGCACTCCCTATCAGCCATTTTGTCAAGGAACCAAAAAGTTCAAGTTCTGAAGCTAAGCATATGAAGCTGTTCACACGGATACAACCCCATTTGTTCAAAGGATACACCGCAGTCAGAGTCCTGTTCCCCAGTGCTCAGATAGGCAGCTGTCAGGCCATCAGGTTCTACGCAAATGAGATCTGGATTGAGGTCAGCCCTGGAGAGCTCGATGGAGCACAGGCAACGCATCTGGTTGTGTCTGGTGACATAGATCTGCCTCCAGCTGGTGTGCTTCCCCTTTCTAGAAACATGGAAGTCTCTTTTGCAAAGCCCTCTCTGCACCATGGATTGTGTTTTAAATATTCAAAATAGAAAGGTGGATGTACATCCCAGAGAATAACGAAAACGTACCCACAGAGCAGGGTCGGTTGACAGTTCGTGCCACTCCTTGCTAACTTGGCTCACTGTGGCCAAATCAGGTCCACTGAGGAACGAAAGCACATGCAAGCATCCCTGTTTATTATTAAAAATGCCCCCCCCCCCACCCCCATTCTTTAGCGCCAGTACTGCTAACAATTAGGACCATTTTAATCGCACCTCAGGTGACAGTTGAGTGATGGGATCACAGCTTAGTGAATCTTTGGAATCCACCTCCATTAGTTTGTTTGAAGGAAAAGATACAGAACGAGAGGGGGGGGACAGAGTTAAATCTGTGAAAAACAGTTGTGTTGGGCTCAAATAGTTGGCATGCCACCCCCCATCAAGGTGAGATTCCATCGAACATTCTTCTTAAAATGGGCAATAATGCCGATGAAAATTAATTGAAATAAATAGTGGCCAAAAATAATTAATAAATAAATTCAAATAACGAACAACTTTCAAACAAAAAATGTTAATAATGCAGAAACAGAATTTTCGCCAATCAGGAAGCTAAATTTTTTGATTATTGATTCGTGGCTCCTTTTCGGATATTAAACAAATTTAATTTGGCAGTATGAACCATCAAATTTGTCAATATACATTATACGATTTTACTATTATAAATGTGGTTATATTTATTTAGTGGACAATAAAGATAATAACATCCACCCTGAGTTTTTCGTTTCTTTTCAAGTTAACCCATCAATTTACGCCCTTGTCAGGCTAAATCAGCTTACAATTACACAGTTACTAGTACCACCGATGGTGATGGTTTCACTCAAAAACTGACCATCATGGCCATGTAATGGAATGTAACAGGCTCGAGCCCCCCCCCCCCAGAGAGAAAGTGTGCTATCGTCTCATTCAATTCTTCACGCACTCTTCTTTTAAGTCTACAGGTGAGATACCTTTTGCTGCAGGGCTTTTTGTTACCAAGTCACTGAAGAGGAATTTCATTTATTTTGATAAAGTGGCATATTATCAACTCTCAGATATATTACCTTATTGAAATACAAGAACAAGTATATAATTGAAGCACAACCAGAGAGAAGGAATATTACTTCAACAACAACAACACATCTGACATAACAAGCAAGCTCAATTACCAAAGACATAAGGACTCATTTAACAAACAAACACCCAAACATGAAGAAGTTACTCGTTGTGTTGGTGCTACTGGGCCTGATTTGCTGTACAAGCTCTACTTCTTCTCATTTCTCTGATGATTGAAAATATCTAACCACTACTTGTTGGTAAAATTTTTCACCTTTGTAGTGGCCCTTTGTGATGACGCTGCTGCCAAGAAGCCAGGCAGCAAGAGCAGGAGCAAGAGCAACAAGGGCAATGGAGGTCCATGCAAGGGAGGATTCTGGCCTGATGGCAAGGGATGTTGTCCCAAGAAGATAGGCAAACATGGTTTCCTCTACAGAGACAACCATGGCTGCTATCCCAACAGCAATGG